>JANIJG010008594.1:0-20090 GCA_024611175.1 Megaceryle torquata
CTGGGAGCAGAGGGGCAGGATCCCCCCCTCCCCTGCTGCCCACACTGCTGGGGGTGCAGCCCAGGGTGCCAGTGGCTCTGTGCTGCCAGCGCACAGGGCCGGCTCCTGCCCAGCTTCTCCCCCCCAGCACCCCCAAGTCCTCCTCTGCAGGGCTCTCTCCAGCCCTTCACCCCCAGCCCCTGTTGATACTGGGGCTGCCCTGACCCAAGTGCACAACCTTGCACTTGGTGTTGTTGAACCTTGTGATCTGCCACAGCCATCTGGATCAAGAAGAGCCAACCCAAATTCCCAAGGTGCCCATGACCAGACTCTCCTCCCCATCACATGCCCAGCCTGCCCTGGGGATCACCCTTTCTCTTGTGCTGACCCTCCTTGCACAAGAGCACAGCACAACACAGACCAGAGACACCATCAGCCTTGAGAAGAAGCCTTAAAACCGCCCTAAACCCTACAGTTTTAAACCAGAGATCAGTTATTTCCACTGGCATCACGGCACAGCCCCAGTAGAGCTTCAGGATAGAGCAGACACATCAGGGAAAAACCTTCTTCCCTGAAAGGGTTGTTAAGCAGGGCAACAGGCTGCCCAGGAACGTGATGGAGTCCCCATCCCTGGAGGGGGTGAAAAGTCACGTAGATGAGGTGCTGAGGGACATGGGTTAGTGGTGGGATTGGCAGTGTCGGGTTAATTGTTGGATTGGATGATCCTGAAGGTCTTTCCCAACCGAAACAACTCTATATGCCACAGTATGGAAAAGAGCAGCCAGAGCAAATGGAAACTCCCCCTCCTTGTACAGCACTGACCTGCAGCCCAGGTTTTAGAAATAATAGCAAAATAAACAGAAACCAGAGAGAAATAAATAAAATAAATAAATATATAAAGCAAGCCCTTCAGCAATCTTCTCACAGGTCCCTCTTCCCAGGGCACCCAGCAGCACCAGGGGAAGCTGCAGCAGGGCCCCAGGATTTCTTCTGATGTGTGTCAGGAAGAGAAGCCCCACAGACACGAGCCCACGAGGGCGGAGGCAGCTCCGTGGCAGCAGACAGAGGAGGGCTGTAGCACAGGTGGTGTTTGTGCCCAGGCTCCTGTGCCCGCTCTCCTCTGCCTCCCGCCGCACTGAAGGCTCTCCTGAGGTACTAGGCTGGCAGACCCACGGGGCAAGAGCAGATGATCTCCCATTCCTCTCTGGCTATGAATGCAACCGATTAGAACAAGGAACTCTGTTTACATCAGCCTGTGCCAGTTACTGGCCTCAGCAAGTCTCAAATTAGCTCTTTCTTCCCCCCTTCCTTTTTGGTAAAAGGAGACCTGGCAAGAAAAGCTGCTCTTTCCAAACAAAAGCAGAGCACTGAAGTTGGTGCTCGGATACAGGTTCTTTAACACCACCTTCGACAGCCCTGGATCAGCCTTTTCCCTGTAGCGCTGCCGCGCAGACATTGCATTTCCCCGCGGTGGGCTCGCCCCGCCAGCGAGTTCCGGGGCAGCGAAGGCACCGTGGGACCCCTCACAGCTTCCTCAGCCCATCAGCCTCAGCTCAAGCCCCAGCGTGGGTGCTCGCTGCGCAACAGGGTGGCCACGCACACGGCGAGCGTGAGGCGTGCCTGCGCTCACAGCGGTGCCGAGTCCAGGGCTGACTTCCACCCTGCCCCTTTCTTACCACATATTTGATTTAAAAGATAAAATAAAATCCTCCCAGCACATCTACCAGCTTCCCATTTACCACCATCAGCTCAGTAGAGAAGGATGGAAAGCAGCAGAGCCTTTTTCACACAGTACTGGAAAAGTGACTCTCCGTGGGCTTCTTGGCACTTCCAGCCACTCAGAAACCCCAACTGAAGCTGCAGCAGCACCTCAAGCTGGGGTAAGAAAGTCACACCCATTTCAAAGCTGATTTTTTTTGGTGAAACAGAACAAATGGCTCTTGCTGTGCAAGGTCTGTTCTAGCCAGACCTTGACACACTGGCTCAGACGTCGACAGAGCTTCTATTTTAGGCAGGAGACAGATGCGGAGCGTGCATCAGCCAGTCTGGAGCTTGAAATGCTGCATATTTGAGCTTTCACTGCCACACTTGGCTTTTTTCTGGTCTTATTCAAGGACAGCAGAGCAGCTGTAAAAGTCATGAAGAGAACAACAACAAGAGGAATGGTTTCACCGAGGCCGAAAGCAGCTCTACCCTGTGGGTACACCAAGGTGGGGCCGTGCAGTAAGCCCAGCACACAGAAACAAAGGACTTCAAGTGTTACCCAACAGAAAAATTACTGCAAACTTGCCAAGCTGCCTGAAAAGAAAGCTGCCCAGAATTCCTGAATTTGTACGCTTCCTTTCACCAGATAAAAGCCCATCTCTCAGCCCTTAAACAAGGATGTGGGCATCTCACCGGCTTAGGCACCTGAACACCTTCCTTCCTGCAGATTACTGTGAGCCAGCACAGCAAAACAAGAGTTCAGGATTACAGGATAAACAAAACCCGAGGCCAGTGGGTAAACTGAACCCCCTGCTAATGCTGTTCCCCAGCCTGCCCTCCCAGGGAGGGGCCAAACCAGCGCATCGTCCTTCAGCCACCACTTGAAAGGGGGGTGGGGGTCTCAACACTGCCAATATTTGGGAGCTGGAACAAGACTGCAGGAGTTTTAGGCCACCTTTTTGCCACCTACCATGGGCACTGCTCAGTGAAAGCAGCTGCTCAGAGGGCTATGCTGAGACTATCTCGGGAGCAGCCCGTTCAGGTGTGTATTTTATACGGTTCAGTTCCCCTGAAGATGGGGTTTTTTCCAAAGATCAAGAGGGGAACACAGTATTTTTTTCCCCAGCAGCATCTTCTGCAAGTATTGTACCCAGTGCTGCTGCAGGTGGAAGTCCAGTGGAAACCATTCTCTTCCCAACAGGCCTTACCCCAGGTACAGCTTTCTGAGCCCACCTGCATTTGCCGAGGGTTCCTGTGGGAAGCTCTGATTTTGCCTGCAGCCACAGGTTGGTGGCCACAGACTTTGACCTCTTCCCCCAGGAAGAGTCTGGGCAGCAAAACCCTCAAGCTCTGTTCTTGTTTGCAAGGTTCCCTTTGAAACAAGCAGCTGGGAAAGCATCAGATGCATATGGTTAAATAGAGCCTGCAGAGGTTTAAGAACTGTCAAGACCTCTGACTGGAACAGCAAGTTTTGGGGATTTCATTATTTAAAAGAAAACCAAGCACTTTTTTTTATGGAATCAGGACATTTTGCCTTCGTATGGCAGCTTTCCTCTGAGCTTTTCAGACGTTACAGGCCTGCCTATAGGATGCTGGAAGGGAAGGAGTCACTGCATGATCCTTCCAGCACGTGGTAGCTGACAGAGGGCTGCCCTCCTGGGCCCAAAGCCAGGCTCCACATCTGGCTGCCCTCCTAGAAGTGCGTGCAGTGACCCCACGAAGCTCCCTGCCTGCCACGGGTAGGGCAACAGGAGGTGTATTTTACATTTTTGAACGCTTGTGAAATTCAGACAAGTACCCAGCCCAGCTCCTGTGACCACACACAACCGTGCACACCAGCAGAGCCCAGCACACCAACCCAGTACCCTGGGCCAAAAAGGGACACGAGGCCACAGGACAACAGGCAGGTCAGGAGGGGCCTTAATGAGGTGACAGGTTGAAAGGCTGACACCGAGTTGTGAAAACTGCAGCTCTCCAACTCCACGCTCCGACCTCCTCAGTGTGGTCAACACAAAAGAGACTCGACCCAGGACTTTCCCTCCGTAAGGCGAGCTGTTCCTCCTGCCTCCAGCTCTGCCCAGCCCTGTTACACAACTGGGGCTTGCACAATCCCTGCAGGCATTTTATCAGCTTGTTCCACCAAAGCTTGAAGAGAGATGCCAGTGATGACCCATGAAGGGAAGGCAGCAGAGGCATTTCACAAACAACCACGCAGCAAGAGCTGATGTACTCGCCGGCGTCACGAAGACAGACCTATCAGCTCCCCAAGCTGGTTACTAAACCTTTACCAAATCTTTACCAACCCTTCCCAGCAGACTTGCACATGCACTGCCAGAGCAAGATTTCCCAAGGAGAAAAATCCAACCCCCTCCTGAACTGCAAACCTCCCCGTGTCCTACTCTGTACAGCGAGAAAGGGAAGGAAAGCGCGTCAATAATTCTGTGGTGTTCTTTGCAGAGGAATAACCGAAGGCCCAGAACACCACAATAATCTGCCACCATAGACCAAACTCAGCCACTCTTTGGACTTGTGGCCCTAGAGAAGCCACTGGAGATACTAGTGGCTGCTGCTCCTCCTCCTCCTCCTCCATTCTTTCAGGGTTCTGCAAGCAGCACACAGTTATTCGAATGTTTACTTGGGGAGAAGCAACAAAAGATTAGGAGCACTCTGTAATTACCTGTTCTCAGATATGAAATTTCAAACTCCATAAAAATGCAGTCTTGGCAGAGGGGCACCTGTCACTGCAGGGCTCGTGACTCACCCTCAACAACAGCGTAACCTCAGCGCTTGGATCAAACCAGAGCATTGGGAAAGCAACTTATGCAAGTTCTACGAATCGTGTTTTTAGAGGTAGGAGAGCCCACATCAGGACGCAGACCAAAGTTCAGCCTCAGCAGACGTACCTGCCAAGCTGCTTTCTTTTGTAGCAGAGGAAAGGGACGAGGAGAATGTGACAGGAGTGCAGAGCTGAGCGGGGAAACCTTTTCCCTAGTGCTCCAGGACTGAGCAAACACGTTATCTTTGACTGAGTCGCAACAGGCAAAGGAGAGAGTAAAGACCAGATGGGACTTCAGTCCGGAGACAGCTCCACGTGCCGCTTTTGCTACGGGTGAACTGGGGAAGCAAACCAGTGCTCCCAGCCTGTCAAGCTCTTACTACCAGCTGCCCTCCCCAAACCCAGGTGTGCCCAGAGATCCTCCAGAACGCGCAGCGCTCAGAAGAAGGTTGGTACCTTGTTCCTGCGGTTCCGAGGGAGAGAGCTGGTGCAGCCTGCGAGCTCCAGCACGAAGGGCGGCGAGCAGCGGGGAAAGCCTCACTCAAGACAAGGTTTGGTCCTAGGGCCCCGTCAAGCTCTTCCAGCTGCTCTGGAAAAAACAAAATAAAAGTTGAAGGCAGCACTTCCTTCCTCAACCCTGGCTATCTAGAAGGCACCACCCCAGAGATTATTGACTGAACAAGAGGCAACTGCAGAGCGATGACAAAGCAAGAGGATTTACTTTATCACAACTAGAGAAGGACCAATTCATAGAGGGTTAAGCCAGCTGCGTGACACCACCTCCTCCTTCCCACCCACTCTGCACCTTACTTTCTGGGATTTTCACACTAGAAGATTAAAAGAAGTTGTGTCAAGTTTTTCCCCTGTAGATCCTGTATCTTCCCTGCTTCACAGAGAAGCGTTGTGCGACTGCAGTTCTCGCGCACCATCACATCCACGCACGGCACAGAGGATCCCCCTGAATCCAGACACTCTGTGCCACGCACACCCTGTTTCAGGGCCATCAACCAGCAAAAGAGGCATCAGAAGAAAACGGAGATCTGTACTGGGACAAGGCCAGGCTCTCCAGGAGGGGCCTGGCTCACCGGCCCTTCCCTGACAAAAGGTGTTATTTCCTCATCTGCAGCAGATCAATCTGCAAGTTCGCTTTGCATGTGCACAACGGCTCACCCAGGACTTCCCAGAGATCTACAGAAACACCTGAACAAAGCACAGTCCCTTCCAGCCAGCCAAAGGGATGTGTGCACCAGCACACTGCACTGAGCACAGCTCTGCTGGCTGACAAAATAATATTAAACTGCGCAGCTCCTGCCCAGAGTCCACACCAAGCAGAAAGGGCTATGAAGAAGGGATGTGTGTCCCCAGCACTACCACCGCTGTGCTTTCTAGAGCAGAGACCTGATCCTTCCTTGTGCTTTTCCAGCTTCTCAACCAGACCTGCATTTCTCCTTTTTAAACAGGGCTGTAAAAGTACAAACCCATTTCAGCTTTCCAGACTCACTCCGATCTGTGACCCCTCTTCTCTATACACGTTCCACCAAGCATGACTGTTTCTAGTCACACTCCGAGAACTAACCCGAGCCAACCCACGGTCCAAACCCTAGCAGACCAAAGCAGAGACCAAAGCACACTCCAAGCCACACCAGCCATTCTTACTCCTGCAAGCAAGACAACTTCCTAAGAATCAACTCCACGTGGATGACTAACTCCCAACACTTGAATCCGGGTGTCTCCACTCCTGCCAGTTTTCATATTCCTGAGCAGGAGGAGTTTCCATTATTTCCTCCAAGGAGCACATTCCCTAAGGGAATAACTTCACTCTCCTAAGCAATTCCATCCAGAAAAAAAACAAGGGCAAACAATCTTCCAACATCCCAAAAGTTTATCACGAGAAACAGGCAGAACAGTAAGCCAGCCCACTGTGCAGCAAAGGTATCGGTCACACGCTGGGAATAACGTTCTGCAGAGAAATGCCAGAAAAAAACCAAGCTCACTGATGGCTTTTAACCAGCAGCAGCCCGGGATGGGCGAGTACAAGGAGCCCTGCAGCGCTGTGGAGCGAGGCAGAGCAGGCAGCACCCTGAGCACCCCCCTCCCAGGCTGCCTCACCTCGCCTCCTCCGCACGGACCCTGCTGCCTGGGTGCTGGCTCCCCCCTGACCCTCGGCCCCCGGGCGGGACAGGGGCACCCCCCAAACAACAGGGGCCCACTCGCGCCTGCTGCCCCACACAGAGCACCCTGATCACACCAGTCCCCCAGTAACAAGGGGTCCAGTCACTTCGGCCCCCCCGCAGAAAACAGGGGAACCCCTCACAGCACCCCCACGCAGGGGGCTCTAACCATCCCAGTCCTCCCAGTAACAGGGGGCCAGTGGCACCAGTCCCCCCATATAACACGGTACGAACTCATCACAGCCCCCCTTCCCCCATCAGTAGATGCCACTCCCCCCCATCACCGAGTTCCCCGGTGTCCCAGTCCGGACACCCCTCACCCACGAGAGACTCTCGGGCCCGGCCCCTCCTCACCCCCGAGAACGGTCCCCCCCGAGCCCCCAGGCCCGGCCCCTCCGAGCCCCCAGGGGACCCCCGGACCCCCTCAGCCACAAAGGACCGACGCAGGGTTCCGGGTACCCCGGGAGCCGCCCTCCTCTTCGCGTTCCCCCGCGATCCCCGGCCCCCTCCCGCGGCACCCACCGCCCCGGCCCGTCCGACGGTGGCGGCGGCCGCAGCCCCGGCGCGGCAGGCACGTAGAGTGGACCGCACCACTCGGGCATGGGCGCGGGGTGGGGGACGCTCCGCCCCCGCCGCCCGCCAATGGGCTGCGAGCGCGCCCAGCTGTGGAGATCCCCCCTCTGCGGCGGCGCAGTTGGCACGGCCCGGGAGCGCCCGGCCCAACGAAGTCTTAAAGGGCCAGGGCAGTGGGGAGGGGAAGGGATTAGGGGCGGGGCGCTGGGGTCAAAGGTCAAGGTGGGGGTCACAGGTGGGGGTTAGCATGTGGTGTGGTCAAGAGTGGGGATCAGGGTGCAGAGAGTCAGAGGCCAAAGTGGGTTGTACGCAGGGGGTGGGGGGTCAGGGTGAGGGCCAACATTGTAGCTGAGGGGGATTGGGGCCAGGAAAGTGGGGTCAGGGTCTGCGGCCAGGGCTGGGATCAGGTTTGGCGTTACAGAGGGTCAGGGTCTGCGGCCAGGGCTGGGGTCAGGTTTGGGGTCACAGGGGGTCAGGGTCTGCAGCCAGGGCTGGGGTCAAGTTTGGGGTCACAGGGGGTCAGGGTCTGTGGCCAGGGCTGGGGTCAGGGTGCAAAGCAGCTTTGGACACAGGTCCCATCTGACTGGGACCCGCAGGGCTGGGAGCCCTGGCTGTGGCTGTGCCTGGGTGCTCGTGGTGTGGGACCCCCCAGAGAGTCACTGCCCGGAGCATGGCAGGGGGGTCCAGAGGGCCCTGCGGTGGATGCTGGCACCCAGCAGTGGATCACCACCACCTCTCACTGGGAAGCCAGATGGCCAGCTCCAGATGGCCAACTGCAAACCAGATGATTCAGGTGCTCTGGGAACGCCATGCTGGTAACACGTGCTCTGCTGCCCCTGCAGCACTGCACAAGCAGCTCCGGAAGCCTTCTCAGTGGTCCCAGCAGAGGAGGTTTCACAACCCAGACCCCAGCTCCCGCAGGCACAGAGGGACCAGTGCTCTCCTCTCACCTGTGAAGCTGGGTGACAACGCTGCAGAGCCCAGCCTGGCCAGGAACACAGCTTGCCCTGACCCCCCGGGGCCAGGCCTCAGCCCCCGGTGTTGTGCGTGGGGTCACGCTGGAGCTGGCTCCTGTCCCTTGGCCGGTCTGGTGCCATCAGGTCCGAGGTCATGGTTCTGCCACTAGCGCCGTGTTGACGCTCACATCAGAGTCAATAAAGCCCTCAGGGAAGGTACAAAGTCTGCGCTGGCAGAGCCAGGGCCAGCAGGCAGCCAGAGGGGTGCGGGGAGGGGACACCAACCCCGAAAGCACAGGCCCTGGGACAGCGATGCCGAGACCACCAGGGCACCCCCTTTCAGCCTGGCATCGGGGATGTGGGGCTGCCCAGGCACTGCTGCCACCCCTGTCAGCCTGGAGATTGACCCCGTGGACCCTCCCTGGGTTGACTCTGGTCAGTGACGGTCCCCTGCGGGGTGAAGGGCCGCAGGTTAAAGATGACAGGAATGTGCCTGCACCGGCCCCAGGGGGATGGCAGGACAGAGCTTGCCCATGGCTTGGAGTCATCCCCAGCCCATCAGGTGCCTGGAGCGGGCACAGGCGTCACTGCACAGCCTGTCCCGCTCTATTCCTGGCAGGAAGCTGCTGAGCTCCTGTCACACCCAGCCCAAACCCCCAGGTGGATGAGGAAGCCAAGACTGGACAGCCCACAGGGACCTGTTCAGTCACTGCTTTGCCTCCACACGTTTCTCCCACTCACCATGGGGCACGGGTGAGCTCACACCTCTCCAGCTCTCCTCCATCCCCAGCGCAGGTTGGGGCTGGACTTTTGGCCATAGAGCCCCCGTGGTGCCAGCAAATAAGCCAGGACCACCTGGGATAGCAGTGGAAGTGGTGTGTGCCAGCGTTCCGGCCTTGGCACAGCTCACCCGGCCCTGGCACAGGGCAGCTGTCCACCTGCACCTGCTTTGGCACCAATGAGCGAGCACCAGGAGAGCGAATACAGACCCATCTTCTGATACCAGCGTCTCCTGCCAGGCCTCCCCACGCTGCAGGACCTTCCTTGCTCCCAGCTGGGGTGGTGATGTAGCTCAGAATGGGTTCTGCTGCTGCTCCATGTACCCCCCACTCCTTTTCTCTCACACCATGGTGGGTGTGGAAGAGAAGGAGCTGGGCTCTCCTGGTGCATCCATCCCGCAGCAGAACTGGGGTGTGACAGGGACTGGGATGTCACAGCAGGACCACTGGCCCAAGCACAGGGGAACAGCCAGCTCAGCTCCCTGTGCTTGTCCCCAGAATCTCATCACTCCACAGTGACACCCCAGGAAAAAAAGGGACAACTCCAGGGGCTTTCTGCAGTCCAGGGCAGATGCAATCCCGACCTTCGAGGAACACACCAGAAGGACAAAACAACAAACTTTCAGGACAGGTCATTCCCCAGGGGCAGCCATCCCAGGCTGAACTGGGGCTTTATTGATTTTTCCTTTTTTCTTTTTTTTTTTTTTACTCCTGCTTTAGAAACTTTGATTCTCTGCCTCCCCTCTAAGGAACTGTCCTGGTACTGCAGTTCACAACCAGTAACCTTGCTGTGAGTTGCGAGGCAAATGCCAAAGCCCTGTGAGCTGATGGTTTTTACCTCCTTCTTACTCATGTAATTCCTCTTTTCAGCCTTGGACATGTCTGCAAATGTCTCATCCAGACCCCTTCCCACACTCCCAGCAACTTCTCTACCCTGGGTGAGGAGCTCCAAGTTTGCCACCAGCCCTGGGGACCTTGGACTTGGTTGGAGTCCACTGCTGGAGAAGCAGAAGGTCTTTGGC
Organism: Megaceryle torquata; assembly: GCA_024611175.1. Lineage (NCBI taxonomy): Eukaryota > Metazoa > Chordata > Aves > Coraciiformes > Cerylidae > Megaceryle > Megaceryle torquata. The sequence continues at coordinate 9,961 of JANIJG010008594.1, forward strand.
TGATTTATATGACAGCATTTCTCTGCAAAAGGGCTGCCCTCAGGAAAGCCAGGGAACAGACCTTGCTAGAAACCATCTTTATCTTTGCAAACGTCCATCTGAAGGCCACCAAACATGGGAATGACATGTTTCAAGTGACAGGCTGGCACTGATGCAGTTACACAGCTGGAGTTGGAGCCCATTCCCTCAGCACTGCCAGGGCACCACTAAACCATGTCCCTCAGCACCACATCTCCACGGCTTTGAAACCCCTCCAGGGCACCACTGTCCATGTTCCAGGGCTTGAAACCCTTTCTGGGAAGAAATTTTTCCTAATGTCCAACCCAAACCTCCCATGGGGCAACTTGAGGCTGTTTCCTCTTGTCCTGTTGCTTGTTCCTTGGGAGAAAAGACACAGTGGAAGTCATAGAGATGACAGGGACCAAGTGATCTCTCTGCCAAGGTCACCAAGAAACACATGACAGCCAGGAACTAAAGGAAAAAAAACCCAGCCTGTGGTTTTGTGCCCATCCTGCCACGTCCTGTCCCCAGAGCTCACCCGAGAGGCTGTGGCAGTTGCCATGTCCCATGGAAAGGTCAACGGCTGGGAGCTGCTCCCTCACACATGGGCAGGTCCCCTCGCTGCCAGGCCCAGGGGCCCACCCCCTCCTGGGAGGGTGTGCTGTCTGCTCCCCACACCTGCCAGGCTTGGGGCTGTTCCTGCTGCTGGCGGTGACCCCACAGTGACTCTTACAGGCCTGGGCTTCTTTTGCCACCGTAAAGTCGTGAAGCTGCTCACTGGAAACGGGTGACAGCTCTGCAGGGAGAGTCCCTCTCTTACCAGATCCACTGATTAAGAGTCAAAACCAAAAAAGAACCAGTTCCCAGACCCATAAGCTCTTTCCAAGGGGCAGAACCACTGATGCCCCTGCGTGTCCTCACCACGCGCAGGCAGCGCCCATCAGACAGCAGCAGCCTGCCCTGCAGTCCCCATTGCACCCAGCCCACCTCCCAGAGGGGCATGCTCCAGTTCCCCACTTGAGAGCAAACCAGGAGATGGAGTAGTTTGTCTTTCAGACTGTATTTCAAGCTTACAGCCTGGAGGTGTTATACAACATTTGCTACCAGTCCTCATCGCCTTTCTGCACATTTCTGGAAAAAACAGTGATAAAATTCCTAGGTGTACAGGTGAGGATCTCGCAGGGAGCAGCATCAAGGCAGGGTTGAGAGCAGAGTGTCATCATTTCAGTGGTATTTCTACCATTTCTTTCCTGGTATGAAAAGCATGCTTTTAATTTCCAAACAAGCACCATATCCTCCTGTTCTTGCTTCACGCTAAACACAACAATCAATTGCTGTCAGCAGTGCAGGAAAAACAGGATCACGAAGCTAAGTCCATTTGTGATCCCACAGAGGAGTGAAGCAATCAGGGATGAGATGGAGTGGGAGACCAACTCCAGACCTTCCATCAGCTCCAGGCTGGCTCCCAAATTGCTACATCCTCCTGCAGAAAGCCCCCCTGCCCGGGGGCGCCCACCTCTGCCAGCAGAGCTCCTTACTGATGCGCATCTGAGGTCTGAGTCCTCAGCATTCACACGTCACTGTGGCCACTGTCCCAGCAGGGCTGCTGGAGAAGTAATGGCTGTGCAGCAACATGGGGCTTCCTCAGGCACTGAAGAGGAGAGAAGAGAAAGAGGCATGCGCGTACTCTGGAGTACGCGGTGGCCAACGCTGCCGGTGCCCCTGGCGTGCCCAGAGCCAGGAGGAGCTCTGAGGCTACCGCGGTTTCTGGGGCACAGGCACTGCAGGAACAGCTCCAGGAGCAGCAGTGGCACCCCGTGCTTCAGGCAGCGCTTCATTTTTTGAGCGCAGCAGAACTCTAAGCAAAGAGGCAAGGGCAATAGCTGAGATCCTGGCTGATTTACAGACACCGAGGCAGCAGATTTCTCCTGGGCATGGCACAGTAACGCAGCTACAGACACCCCAGCCTGGCCCAACTCCTTCGTTACTGCCACAGGCTCCACACGCTGCACCCTGCTCTGAACCCCTTGCTGAAAGCTCCCCTCTGCCACACACCTTTCCACCAGCCCTGAAGAAAACAGAGAGATTGTGCTGCTATAGGTGAGTGAGACATCTAAAGCTGAGCACTGTGAACACCCGGTGGCATTGCTACATTCCAGTTAGCTCTTCTAAACCACTGCCAAAGTCCCTCCCAGCTCCTTGGGTTTATATCCATTTGCTCCACAAATGGCCAAAATCCCTTACTGAAGCACCTTTTGCTCCTCTGCGTGCATCTGAGGTTGCCTCATCTTCAGCACGGGCTGAGCCACTGCAGCGCTATCAGAAAACAAAGGCATTGTACTGACACCTGCACAGACTGCAGCTAAGAGGGACCTTCAGCATTTTAGAGCTGTTTTGGGGGGCAGAAAAGGGCGTTCTGCATCCTGGCCTCTTGCCCCAGCTGTGGCTTAACAAGCCCCCTCAAGGCAGTGAGGTCACTATAGGTATCTGTCCTCCTCCGCTCAAATATTGAGTTATAAACCAAGGCTTTCATTATTTCATCCTCTTTTGGGTCCTAGCTATGGTATAAAGAAGATAGGAGGATAAAGGCCTCGGTGTAGATGGGACACGTTCATACTGCCAGAGCCCAGCTAAATCCCAGACAAGGTCCTGGCTCGAGTCAGGGAGCTGCAGCACTGTAACTCCAGTGGCAGTGAGGAAAAAGGCAGCTGCTAAATACAGCAGTGGAAGAAAGATTCCAAAGGGATGAGAAGCACGCAGAGGAGATACAGTCCCCATCCCCCAGCAGCATCAAAACGTTTTTAAAAAAAAATAATTATAAAGGAACTATAATTAAAGTAGCCTGTGCCAGGGAGCAGGGCAATGGCCTACACTGGAGCTACCAACCCATTCCACTGCTCACCCGAGACAGCAAAGATGCCAGCGATGCACTGCTGTGTGAGCACCACACCGTGGTCCTGCTGCTTTCTGGAGGTCAGTACATCTGAACTCTGGAAAATTCAGGTGAAAGAGAAGCCACCGTAGCTGCTGGAGACCCTGACGTTGGCTGAACCCCAGCCAGGGGGCCCACGCCCACGAGTGTCTGTGGATCAGGGGGGCAGAGGCGCTGCTGGGGAGAGAACCCACCCAGCGGGCAGCACTGTCCAGGCGAGGCTGCAGCCAGGGCCTGCACAGAGCACGCTCCAAAGGCACCTCTGGCTGGGTGGGGGGCTGGAGCGAGGCTGTGTCCTGCTCTGGAAGGAGCAAGGCTGTGACCTGCTCTGGCTGGGTTTGGAGCTGCAGTGAGGCTGTGTCCTGCCACAGGGCCGTGCTGAGGTGCCGGAGGTACCGCGTGTCCCAGTGCGTGGCCGCATCCCGAAGCGCAGCTGCGGTGAAACCCCTGGCTCTGAGCACCGGGGTGATGCAGCTGGAAAGCAGGAAGAGCCGGAGGCGAAGAGCTGCAGTAGCTTTGCGTGGGGTAGGTGCCTGGCACAGGGTTAATCCTGGGCAGGAAGAAAACAGAGAAGGTTACACAGTGTTCAGAACTGGCATTGCCTGCTTATGGGAGTGCCCTGGGGGCAGATTTCCTCCTGGCCAGTGCTGGGAAAGGTCACTGCAATCCATCAGAGGGATGTGCTACAACAAGAGAAGCTCTGATTATAAGCAGCACTTGAGTAAAAATAGGTTCACTGGCCTCCCAGCGTATGGAGCGGAAAAGGGGAGGAGGAGAGACTTACAAATTAAAGAGTCTTTGCCAACAGAAAGCAGGACTCATCCCACCAAAACACCACGAGAGAGGCAATCTGCCCAAGGGCCAAAGCCTCTGGGACTTGGGGTACTGCACAGCCCACACAGACACTGGGGAGTGCTGGGAATCAAGGCAATAGTCACAAGGACCCTGACTGCCAAATTCCCAGCAAGAATAAGAGACTGGCTCCTGCTGGGACTTAGGGGCTTGGATTTATTTGGCTTTATTTAGGGTGTGGGGTTGCTTTTGGGTTTTGCTTGGGGTTTTTGTGTAGGATGGATCCAAAGATGATGCCAACCCCAGACCTCACAGAAATGTCTCCTGTCCGGTTGCAAGTTGATGCCTGAAGTCTTATGAAAATTTAAAGGAAAAAAACCTAAACCTCAACCCATCAAGAGCTGTCACTTGTGGAAAAGAACTAAAATAATACAAATTAAACCCTAGAAGCACATACAGAACTTGAGTCTAAGACACTTGTAAATTTAGCTGGGGAAATGGAAACATCCTAGAAACACCTTCCCACGCCTGGCTCGACAGACTGAGGTTTATGCAAATACCTTTGAGCCAGAACAGTCTGTTGGTGTCATCTCACCTAAGAGCGCGGGTTCAGACACGGAGCTGCGATGCTGTGCGGGAGCTGCTCGCAGAAGCGCTGGGCTGATGCAGTCACAGACTCAGTGTGCAGCCAGACAGTCACGAGCGTCCCCCCCAAAAACGCAGCAGTCGCACGGAAGGGAGTGAACACAGGAGTGCTGCTGGGTCTGCCTGGCCTGCCCAGCAAGCCCTGATGGATCTGGGGCACACTCCTGCTGCAGGCAGGGCTCTGTTTCATGGTTTGCCCGTGGGTGAGGGCAGATGCAAATGCTTGGGAACCATTCACTTCAAAGAAGGCTTTACAGGGAGCTGATGGCTTCAACAATACAGAGAATTTAATCCTTAACAGAATCATAGAATTGTCAGGGTTGGAGGGGACCTTAAAGATCATCTCGTTCCAACCTCCCAGCCATGGGCAGAAAACTGGCCTTCCTCTGAAACTGAAACGTCTTAGAATAGGGAAAGATGTGAGCTACATTTCCAAAGTTTTGAAAGTACAAGTGATACAAACTTAAAGCCATTCCTGAGCATCAGCCACAGGCCCCGAGGTTTCTCTTCAGTAAAGCGATGTCTCCTTGAGACCGAAACACGCGCTGAAAGCTCCACACTGAGCTTCCCAAGCAGCATATTGAATTTATAATGCTCTGCTCCTACACAGCTCACTACACAGCTCACAGCTCACTACACAGCATTCCTGGGAGGAGAGGTGGGGTAAAGAAAGATAAAGATCATGCCTCAGGGAGCCAGCCAGCCAGGAACAGAGGCCACAGATCCTGATGTTAGGGCAGAACTGCCAGGGCTGGCCAAGCCAAATCCCCCTGCACACGCTGCCCTTGCAGCACTGACAGGGCCTGCACCTCAGTTTAGCTGAAAGACCTGGCTGAGTTACCACGTGATAACGTCACAGTAATGCCACCTGTGCCACAGCAGTGGGGCAGAGCACCCCCCCCAGACACCCAGCACGTGAACACGACAAGCACAAGGCAGCTTTTAAAGGAGATTTGATGCCTCTGCTTATGCCTCAAAATTCTCCTATAAACTAAGACCTTTCACAGGAGCTCCTCTACTTACTTGCAGCTTTCAAGGGCTCTTCTCTCTGCTAAAGACCCTGGGATGTATTTCAGCCCCGGAATCCTCTTCAGCAGGCTGAAAGGGAACAGCCTGTCCAGCTTAGAGGCCACAGACTCTGGAAAATCCAAGCAGAAACAGTAGCCAAGGCCATCTGAAGCCAGCAGCGTGTCAAGGAGGACGGCAGACACAGCCCGCTCGTTTCTAGCACAGCCCCACATGACCTCCCTCTGGCCACAAACTGCCTTCCCTGCAGAATCCTCCCCGTTCTACCGAGCACCACCTTCACACAGCACCGCCCTTCTCAGCTCCACATCCCCCGTGGGCACTAGAGCCGCAAGGGAAGCAGAAGCACAGGGTGTGAAACAAAGGCAGAAGCGGGTGTGATGAGCCAGCCAGAGCTGAACGCAGAGCAAGAGCCCAGGAAACACCATGAAGCCTCATGTGTGAACCTGGGCAAGCAGCACCACAGCACGCCCCCCCTCGTCACCCAGTGATCCCGCCCTGCTTCAGGGCTCTGCTCCCAGAAAGGATACAGGCTTCCCCAGCTAGGAGCCCACACAGGTTACCCAAGAGCGAGGAGCGAGGGATGAACCATGCTGTGCAGAGCAGGAACCAGGGCACCAGCACCACTGGAACTCTAAGCCCCAAAATCAGAGTCCTCTTCATCCGCGAGCGGGTGGTGGACACACCCAACGTAGCAAAAGCCACTGGCGTGAATCCTTTGACATCTTCCACCTCTGACACCCTCGAGAGAATGGTCTCCAGGAAGAGGAAGAGGAGGGCGGAAAGGACAGCAAAGGCGCCGGTGAGGAAGCAGTGCTTCGCGGTGCCGACGTTCTTCTCAAAGCTGCTGGCGAAGTACCAGATGATAATGGCACCGCAGGTCAAGGAGATCAGGTCTTCGTAGACAAAGACATAGGTAATTAACCTGTGAACTGAGCACACCAGCACGTTAGGCAGGCGGAGGCAGCAAGGGAATTGTTTTCAACTGCAGCTGTGACTCCCGGGAGCAGAGGGAAGTGAGGAGAGAGCCCCCAGCATGGATTGCCAGCTCCCCTTCCCGTCCTGGTGTAGAGGAGGAGGGCAGTAAAGCCAGGCAGCAACAACCAAAGACTTAAACCAAACGCAGCCTTGGGCATCGCAGACACGTGGGCTGGCTCTTGGGAAGCTGCCTGGAAAAAAGCAACAGAGCCTGTAGTGAATTTCAGTCTCGTTCAGGGGGAAGGCAAGAGACGTAAAAACAGCTCTCACGGTAACGAGGATTTTGCTCAATAGCTTCTAAATCTGCTAGAAGGCTGACTTTTCTCACAGCAAATGCCTGGAAGCTACCAGACCCCAGAAGGGCTCCCAGGCCCCCTGGTCAGCCATTCTGGGTGCTCAGTGGGGACTGAGGAAGAGCTCTCACCTCCCTCCCATCAACACCAGTCCCATTGCCAGAAGAAGAGCAGCTGAGGGCATTACCCAGTGCCACCTGACCGTCCCCCAGAGACACATGAGGAGGTGGCAGGGTTCAACCCCCCCAGCTCACTGCACTGGACCACTAGAAGAACTCACCGTATGAGGGTGAGCACGAGCATGGGAACTAAAAGTATCATAAAAATAGTTCTCTGAATCCCCCAGGGCCCGAGGGAAGCAAATGTCTCAAGCTCCTAGCAGCACACTCCTGCTCTGCATAGTCACAGGCCAGAGCTGGGGGCCGGGGAGGGAGCAGCGGGACAGAGGGGGCTGCGATGGGCGCTGAGCAGGCTCGGAGCAGGTATGGGGACGCGCCTGGAAGAGGGGGGAGCGTGGGGCACAGTGTGGGGCACAGGGACGGCCCGGACAGGCGGCCAGAGAGGGAGCAGCGGCCTGGGCGAGGGACTCGAGGAAGTGCCCAGAAATAAGGTGCTCAGAACGGTGGGACGGGCAGGACGAGGGGCAGGCCCGGAGAGGCGGGAGACGAAGGCTCGGTGCGGGACTCGGGAAAGGCCCGCGCCGGGAGAGCGACAGGCCAGGGGGAGGGCGGAGAGCCCCCGCTCACCTTCCCCGGCGCGCAGGGCGGCGGCCCGCAGCGAGGCGGCGGAGGGGGCGTCGGGCCAGCCCCGCAGCAGCCCGGGCGCGGAGGCGCCGAGCGACAGCAGCAGCGTGAGGGCAGCGGCGGCCGGCGGGGGACCCCAGCCCGCCGCCATGCTGCTGCTGCCGCCGCGCGCCGCCCCGCTTCCGGCCGCCGCCGGAAGGCCTGGAGCGTCGCTGTGGCAGCGCGAGGCGCTGCGGCGCCCCCGTTACCATGGAGACAGGCGGGGGAGAGCCGGGGTTTTTTCCCCTCCTTAAAAAAAAAAAAAAAAAAAAAAAATTATTAATTTTTGTCTGTGTTTTTGTTTGTTTGTTTGTTTGTTTGTTTGTTTGTTTGTTTTTCCCAAAGGGTAAAATATGGTCGGGAGAGGTGGGAGCTGGAAGCTCGCCTCGGGCCGGGTCCGCCAGGCACAGCCCCCCGGGCACTCCCTCCTGCTCCCCGCTGCCGCGTCGCGGGGTTGGGCAGCTTCGAAGGGCCCGGCCTTGCCCTGCAGCTGTGACGGACGGCAGCGGAAAGGAGCATCTGCACCAGAGCCGTGTCCAGCCGCCCATGCCGGTGCAAATGGAGGGCTGCCCAAGGGACAGGCCTCCCCCGCGGCCCAGGCCGACCCTCCGAGAACAACATCAGCCTGTTTACAGAATTTGGTGAGCGAATCTGCCGAACACGCCATTGCCCGAGGGGAAGTGGCAGATAGAGGGGTGCTCTGGCAGCAGGAGCCCCTCACCCTGACAGGCCCCTGCGTGAGGAGAGGGATGTGCAGGAAAAAAAAGTGAGAAGCAGGGAGAAATAAAGGATTTGCTCCAGGGGGTTGGGAGGTTCCCAGCAGTGAGCAGAGGATGCAGCTGCTGTTGCCCAGTTCCAGGTGCTTGGACCCGCATCCACTCGCCATAACCAGCTACGTAGCAGAAACGCTCCCCTGCCACCAGCACGTCCTCTGGACAGGTCCCCACACGCTGGCTGCTGGCCCAGGTCTAAGGAGAGATCCACAAAGTCTCACATACATGGGAAGGATCAGAAGAAAGATACCTTCCCTCAGCCCCTCTGATTTTCCAAAGCAGAGAAGGAGTTCAAAGCATCTGGGATCTCTTCCAGCCAAGGGTGATGAGCAGAGGGGTTAAGGGGCTGACAACTTTTCCTCACCTCAGCGTCAAAGTTTTTTGAGAGCACGGGGAAGCAGATCACAGAGCTACCCGCAGGCTGGTACACAAACCTGTTGCTCTGTCTCAATTCGTGCCATTTTCCATTTATGAGAAACCTTCAGTCTCTTAGGAATGTAAAGGCGCCGAGAGGCTCTGCAGCCCCCACCACCCCTGCCCACAGAGCATTGTTTGGGATCTGCCCTAATCCCAAATCTGCACGTTGCCAGGGTGGCCTTTGTGAAAGGTCCCTGGTTGGTGCAGACATGGGAAGGCTTATGGCACAGGAGGAGACATCTCGGTGGAGGAGATGAAGTTTTTTGAGAAAAAGTACAAGATGGGCAGAGAACTTGACTCCTCCATTTAAAATCACTCCAATTGCTGCTTGTTTCTGCAAAGAAATTTACTTCAGGCTGGGGCAGTGGGATTTGCCTCCCGCTGCTACACCCAGGGGGGAAAAGAAAGGCCCAGATCTGCTCAATCCATTCATTTGAGACCAGAGAATGCTCTTCGCTGCCTCGACAATAAAAACCAGGGCAACACCTCGCAGCGCTCGCTGGTGCACGCACAGACTGTCACCAGACAGCGAGCGTGCAGCTCTTAACAGTCCAGCCCTCACGAGAAGGCAGCTTGATCCAAAACAAGAATTACGGCTGCTGAAAATCAGGCAGGTGAAAGAACAGACGCTGCTTTTGCTGGCGTTTCAGTTCGTTCCCCACTGCTCGCCCTTTCCAAAGCAAGGTCTCATCTCACGAGAGTGGCTCCCAAGATCGCGATCCCTTTTCTTAGAAAACCATTCTCCAAATATTTGGATTTTAAGAGTCAGAAGCCCTTTCGAAACCTGGGCCGTGGGTGGTTTTTTTCGTTTGTTTGTTGGTTTGTTTATTTTTTTTAATTGTAGGACCCTGATTTTGCACGTTTCCATCCACTCCAACCTAGCACCTCGCATCCCCCGGCTGTGCACACAGGAAGCGTAGCGACGACGTTCCCTCTCTGGCTGCTGTGCAGCCTGGCCCGGAGAGTTCTCTTTTTGCAAAGCCCGAGACACTTTCCAGCCCAAACGGCGACGCAGAGCTGGGGTGCGGGAGGCAGCCAGGGGGGGTTGCTGGGGGGCAATTGGTAGGGCTGCCAAGTACACTCGGCTTCCCGCACCGGTAGCCAACCCCCTCCGGTTCCCCCCCACTCCGCTCTGCGCGTTTATTCATTAAACTCCTTTAATCCTTCCAGCGACTCCCGCCCCCCCGCGCAGCCTCCATCCCGGCGCGCCCCGCACGGCCCACCCCCCCGGCCTCCCCCCTCCGCCGCCACTTGGTACGACCCTTCTCCTGCCCCCCCCCTATTTCCCCACGCGAGTGGTAGGCGCCCAGCGCGCCCATTGGCTGTCCGGCCCCGCAGTCCGCGCGAGCTGCGGGGGCTTCAGTGTGCGCGCGGCCGGCGCGGCGCTTGGTGTGTCCCTGTGTCTGTCTCTCGTCCCCTCTGGGCTGATAGTCAGATCAGTGATGAAGCACAATAATCATAACGACAAGCATCCTAAGAGACTAAGACTTGA
>JANIJG010008595.1:0-54057 GCA_024611175.1 Megaceryle torquata
CCCTTCCCTTCCCTTCCCTTCCCTTCCCTTCCCTTCCCTTCCCTTCCCTTCCCTTCCCTTCCCTTCCCTTCCCTCCCATAACAGAGCAATCAACCATAACTATCTGTCTAGGGCTACTATATACAAACAAAAGGAGAGAACATTTTCAAGGCTTTTTTATTGCTTTCATCACAGCTGTGATGGACTGCTTGATACTTGTACTTTCTTCCTCTGTTTTGCAACAATGAAGGTGTCATCAAACAAACAAAAATACATATTTATATTTATTGACTCACTATTAAAGAACGTTTTACGTCACTGCATGAAAACCTTTGAGGTATCTGATTTTTGATAGCTGCTTGTCCAAACAGATTCAAGCAGGCCTTTGAAAGCTAATTTCTGCAAGCTGCTGTATAAAATCAAGAAGATAAAACATTGAGCATGTGCTACTTAAATGCCTGCATTTAATCTTTGCTAATCTTCAGTTTGGAGCTATGTGTAAATTGAGGAAAAGAGTAGGTGATATTAAAAATACTTAGTAGCCTTCCCAGCTAGCAGTAGTCAAATCTTCATTCTGAAGACTTAAATGTGCTCTTGGATCACAAGGTGGGATTTTTTGATTTTTTTATTTTTTTCCATGAATTGGAAAAGTTGGGAAGGCAGCATTTCAGGTGATAAAGGTTGAGGGTTTTAGTGATTCTTTCTTTCTGACATGCGATTTGGTTCCAAAGACAATTTAGGTAACTGTCTTTCTTTTGTATGGCATTTGTATTCCAGTCCCCGTAATCTCTGGACAGCTCTGTGGTTGGTTATTTTTTATGTTTGAGGATAAGAGACCTGATTCTCCTGAAGGTTCTTCTCTTTCAGGAGACGGCTTTTTCGGAGGAGTATTGTATGATCAAAGGTTTGGGGAGTCATTTGGACAGATCCAAGAGAAAGATAGCTGAGTTTCATATCTCAGGTATTCAAGAGTACAGAAAGTCCCTCCAAAGTATTTTTTTCAGGAGAGAATTAATTTAGAACTTTCTGTGCTGTAAATATTAGTAGAAAATGACAAAGTTTCTTTGGTAGTGTTGGAAGTGCTGATGTGAAATGTGTTCAATAATTGTGAAATCCACATGAATGGTTAAATTATACAGATTTTACAGGGAAAAAAGAATCAGATTACTATTTACATAGTTTGTCACATACTCAGTTAAGTCAGTTTTTAAAAGATATTTAAACATCCAAAGATGTGTCTGTTTTTCTAAAAACTTTTGCACCTGACTTGGACCGAAATCAAGGAGACTTTATCAACTTTGAAAATCCCAGCTGATAGACATCTTTACTCTCAGGCATCTAAATACTTTTTTTTCACTCTTTTGAAATAGTCTAATATTGTGAATTGACTTAACACTTTTGGTTTTGGAGGACAGACAAAATCAATTGGTTAGAAATCGGGAACCAGTTTTGCTAGTTCAGCCTCCAAGATCATTAGAGCTGAGGGCTTTTGGAAGAGCTGCAAGTCATTGTTTTCGTTTTTTACTGAACTATAAGATGCTGCTTTTTGTTGGTACTGGGGGCATCTGCATGGTTTTCTCTTTGCCCCAGAGCTAGAAAAGCAGCAGTACAGCTTTCGTTACCAGGCATACTATTTGGATATTGACTTCAGCTATAGCTCAAATTTTGCCGTAATCACTTCTGAACAGAAAAAGAAGTGTCATTCCACGCTGTGATTGCCTTTTGACATCCAAAGAAAGATTAAAAGATTCAAATATATTCCTTACAGATCTTCTGAATATAGAAGAAGGTGATTATTATGAAAATGTGCATATAAAGACAACTCAAAAGCCCAAATCTGTGCTTTCATAAGTTACATGAAGCAAACTTTTCAATTAATATAGGACATACACTTACAAAGCACATACTAAAGTCAAGAACTATATTCAGATGTTATGTTTGAATCAGGAGGGAGCACTATTAATACTTTCAGAATAAATGTTCTCATACTTTTAGAGAGTATTGTCATGAATTATTGGTGAGGTTTTCAGAAAGAATATCAAATACTTTCTATTAGCTTCTAAGAATCTAGCAAGCTTCTGTTTAATGGCCATTCTCTACTGACTGTAGCTGTTTGACATATTTAATGTATTCCTCCCCTAAAATACTCCAAAACAAACCCAAACAAAGAACCCTACCACATAGACCAATATTTTAGACAAAGAACTCATTGACCAGGTTGAATACAGTAGCATGCACACAAGCATGAATATGCACATGCACAAAAATTCTCCTTATTATACAAAAATTTAATGTTTTTAAGTTTAGGGTATGAAGACAAAATTAAACTAATATGGCATAACTTAAAAATGTTTTGTCTTGTTTTGGTTTTTCGTCTTCAGGTGTGATATCTTATACAGAATATTTATTCCTCTTATGCATTTTAACAAGTAAGTATTTTTGGAGAAAAAACCCCAAACTTCCTTATGAATTTCTAAGTTCAGAAGGTATTGCTATACATTACAGTACTTGCCCCCCCCCCCCCCCCTTCATATCCCAATAAGGAAAAAAATGTATCATGCATCTCTATGTCCACTTGAGCCTCTCCTCTCCTGGAATCTTGTGTTATGTTTTATTTAAGTGCTTTATTATCTAGAATGTCTTTTACTGACTGCTGAGAAAGTTGAGCCATACACTTCAGCTAAACCCTACTTAAGAGCTTAAATTTATTTTCTTCTTGGAAGTCCTACAAAATTTATAGCTGAATTTACTCAAGTTCATAAAGGATGCTGAATATAAGGAGAAGAGGAAGATAGAGATATAAATATATATCCTAGTTTGTTTCATCTATTAGTGCATAACGGATGATATCAATAAGATAATGAAATCTGTCTAAAGTCAATGTTTAGTTATATTAGAAAACACTAAATAAATGTAATACTTCTTGTGCTACCACCCATATAAACAAAGCAGAATAACTTAAACTAAGCCTGATACAGACTTTGTTTTGATATTATAAGGGGTTTTTTTTCCTGTGAAGGAGTGAAGTGTTTTACTTGTCTTTTGTTTTAATGTAAGTAAAACATTTCTGTTGGATTCATTAGGATTCTTTTCAGACATGTCTGGATTCTTACTGTGAATCAGAGCAGGAACTTGACCCTGAACCCTTACAGTCCCTAACTGCTGGATCAATGGATGTTCTTCCATCACTTCTTTGTATCTGGACTAACTTTTGGCCATAATTAATTCATATTGCAAATCATTGAGTATCACCAAAATGTTGCCTAAAGGCTTCACCTACAGTTACCTTCAAAGTCCCCATGTTTTGGAAATAATTTAAAATTCTAATCTGATTTCAACTGTCAATTACTTTTAAGCTTATAAACAAGAAAGTTCTGTGTCTCTTTCAACATATCATTTGTTTTGACCAGAGGTTCCATCCTGTACTTTATTTTCAGGAATTTTTGAAGTATCTTTTTGAACACTCTGTTTTGATTGAAAAATTATTTTCTACAGATTTGTGTTTTGTAACGTGAAATGGATGAACTAATGCTCTTATCCACCCAACAAGACATTATTATGTGATATTTTTCTTGGATATTCCATGCTCTATTTCTACTGCCTGTTTCCCCTAGTCTGTGAATTTGTGAACATTCCTTCTGTTTTCATAACATGGGTAATACTGTTTTACAGATGCTATGATTTACATTTATTATGTACACAAATGTACTGGTTTAAATTAGTTGAGGATATGTTTTTTTATAAACAGACACCAAATAATTTCTTAGAGTTTTATATTTGCTTTTTTTCCAAATAAATAAATCATTGAATGGAGGGGTTTTTTTTGACAGAGCCACATGCAGGTTTTAGAATCGCTTTCAACATGTTTGATACTGATGGCAATGAGATGGTGGACAAAAAGGAATTTTTAGTGGTAGGTATATTTTAAATCTTTTAATATTTTGATGTAATGTTGATATTAATTTTTTGGGGGTCTGGATTTTGACTACTGATGATGTCAGTAATAATGAGAATATGAGCTCTTCTTCACTGAATGTAGTTGTTTATTTGCCCTGTTTAATACAGACGGTTAATGTCATGTAAATTGTAAAAGATAGCTTCTTATTACAGAGCACAAGTGTGTTAAATAAAATTATTTTTGAAGTTTAATTCCAGCTTTTATTCTGAGTCTTTTAAATTGCTACTACTATTAAGTAATATTGCCATTAAAGTAATATTGCTGTATCAATGGTCAGCCAAATTATTTAATTGACATAATTCTATGATTCTATGATAAAGATGGAGGGACTTGCAGAAGAATCTTTCCCTGGGAGATGACTTAACTTTGTCGTTCCTTCATTTTATAATCCCAGATGACCTGAAAATATTGACTGACATATTGTGACAGTATCATCTGTTTTGGACAAGATCTGTAATTAAATAAAACATACTGTACATATATCTAGTTCAGCCCACGAAATCCATATGCTGAAGCAAATTGCTGAGCTGTAATTCAGTCACTTCTTTGCAAGGAGGATATTCCTGACAGCAAAATTGACTTGAGCTGAGTAATTTTCATGTACTTTGATACAGTTGGCAAGACATCTAGAACTTGGCAGTAGTTTTGTTGCATCCAAGGTTTTGTTGCTTTACAAATCTGAATTACAGTATTCTTTCAAACTAGAGCTTTACTTAGTTTATTGCTTGGAAGAAGCAGTTCTGTAAATTGGTTTTACTACTTATTTAAGCAAAGAGTTTATTTTACTTCTAGTTAGAAATTTCTATTCTAACAGGTCCACATGAAGAATAGCTTATTTCAAATGGCACTGAGGTTTGTGGATTAACAAGAATTTAGCACTTGAGAGAAAATCTTCAGAAAAGTCTTATTTTGATTTTGATTACGCTAAATCTGATAACTGCATCTTAAAATTAAAATACTTTATAAGTTTTCAGGTTATAGGATCCACTACATACATGAGAATGCTGTTTGCACTGAGAAGTATAAAATCAAAAAGCCTTGGAAAAAGATGGCTATTTCAGATTTATAGGTTTTGGTTGTTTTGTTTTGTTTTGTTTCTGGTTTTAAGAGACATGGGAGGAATAATTAATGCTATTCTAAATGAATGTCAGTGATGAAGTGAAAAGCTGATAATTTAAAAATATAATGAAATACAGAAGATTGCCTACTCAGTGTTGGGGCTTCAATTTTATAATGACTGCATGGCTTCACATTAACAAACTGCACAATACAGTATAAATCAGAGTTTTATAAATTGGAAATGTCCATATGCAGCAGTTGTCTGGGATTACAGTGAAACACTCAGTTACAGCAAACAGTTTTTGACATTTCTTTAGAAATTAACACTTTAAATTTTGTGCTTAGTGGTTTAGACAAGCTATCTGAAGACTGCAGAAGGCCTTTGTTTTCTACTGAACCAAGTATAGGTGATAAATAGAATTAAAAGTATTTATAAGAATTGAATTCTATTTTTGTAAAAAATATTTGCAGAAGATATCAATTCTTAACCTTGTGCATTTTTTCTGTAATTGAGTTTGTAAATAAATATGGTAAAAACATATGAGAAAAAGCCCATTGCCTTACTGAAGAAGGTGGAATAAAATACAAAGAATGAAACGGACACGTGGAATGGATTTAAGTGTCAGACCACAATTTATTTAAAACTAAGACACTAATTCCTGTGTACTGTTTCTAATTTTCAAATCAAGTTATAAAATGTGATTTAGATAAGCAGTGCTAACATAAAGAAATAAAAAAACTGTCTTCAACATCCTGAACATCCCTCAGTTCCCCTTTTCAAGAAAATGAGATCTGAGATCAGGGGGCTTGTCTTCTGTGACATGGCATAAAAATGTCTCATTTATTTTGGAAGCTGTCACCGCTTGCTAATTGTAGCATGCTGATTGTGTGTTTGTATTCTAATCTTAAATGTACACAGCCTTATATTTGCTAATTCCTAATAACCATCTCCTCCAGTTGGGGGAAAAAGCCAGCAAACATTGGATTAATTGGCCAAAGGACAAACAGAGGAAGGAAAGTGAAAAAAAAAAAGTCTTTCACAATTCAGTAAAACTGAATGTGGTGGAATAGACTTGACAACTTTTTTGTTTTGTTTTGTTTTGTTTAAAAAAAAGGCTTCCATTATAACAGCTAAGTGGGAGGAAATTGAAACAAGAGGCTTTGTCTTTCAGAAACTGATGCTGAAAATGAAATTGAGCAAGTATATAAGGCGGGAACCAAGGACAACATTTAATTATGGATATTGCATCTTTCTAACTATGCTTTTAATAGTTCTCTTCACATTGTGCATTTTATTTGTTCTCTGTCATGGTCCCTAATAAATATTTATCCTTCTTACTCTTTTTCTGTTACCAGACTTGGTGGATAGAAGAAAGGAAGGAGAATTTTCAAGCATTAGATACATTGTTGTCCACCTATTACTGTAACAAATTTGCATAGATAAATCATGACCCTAACTCTCCTTGATTACTGTGTCATTGACCCTTCAAAAACAGATCAAAACCCGTAAGTGAGAGAGACTAAAATAGATATATAACTAAATAGGTAAGATCTCTGTAAATGAAAGTAAATATGAAAATAAAAGTTGATTCAGTGATGCTGCAACTGTGAGAGACGTGACTCCAGAATATACATTTGGCATCTGTACTCACCTTGCTTGGGAGTACATCATCTCCTCTATGCCTGGAAGCAGGAGACTGTAAGAGTTGCCATTTGCACTATATCCAGCATCAGCAAAATATTTCTCCCTTGATTACAGTCAGCTATCATAAAATTGGAGGTATAGTTAATACTATTCAGTTTTGCAAATACAGAGACTTTGAGGAGATTGTTGTAGGGATCACATGTGATGTGATTCTTGAAAAGTATGTGTAGTGAAGAGTTGAAAAATACTTATTTTTTTTATAATAACTTCATTGTTTTTGTAAACTAATTCCATGGTGTTTGTCCTTTCCTCTGCTTATGTCATAGGGGTGAGGTCAAGGAACAGAAGGATTGTGTTACCTTGTTACAGGAGATCTTGTTTTGCTGCTTTTAGCAGTCAATCTCATTATCCTGTTTCAAACAACATTCCTATGAAAGTACTCCTAGATCCTTTTTGCATTCACTTTTACTCACTGGTATCCTATAGCACTCCTTCTGAACAAAAGATCCTTTTCCGTAAGTTTAGCAAGTGCTTTAATGATGAATGCAACAGAATCCTACTCCCTTTGCCTCTGTGGCAGGGGAAATACATCCAAGGATGCATTGCTTTTTACCAGTCTTTTTTGGTTTTTTCAATTACCGCCCCTCTTTTCTCCTACTTGATGGCTTGTCACTTTTCACAAGGTATTTTCTTTCTGCTTTTCTCTCTTCATTTACCATTCTTCTTTCCACAGTTTTGGGTTGCAAGCTGTGTAGTCCTCTAGGCCATCCAGCTAGATATCCTGTGATGATTCTTTCCTTGTCAGCATAGGCTACAGTAATTTGTGCATGCAGGTTTGCAGAGAACTAGAAAGAACTTACCAAGGTCCGTAAATCCCATACCCAAAATTATATACAGTGACACACACAAGATTCTGGTCTGTATTTGCCTCAGGCAATTCCAGAACACTGTAGTCAATTTGGAAATTCATAAAAAGTTCTTTATAGATGCATTCATTGCTAAACACTATATTCATTTATTTCAGTGTTGTCATAACCCTGCAGTAGAGCTTGCTGATCCCTTTGTTTTAGTCATCTGCCTTCTCTGAAATACGGTATTCTGAAATTAAATTTGAAACATCTACTTGCAAAATTTATCACACACTTTGTCTTTCACATTCTAATCTCTGGGGAGATCTGTGTGCATGTCATTATAGTATCAGGTTCTTATCAGACTTCTGGTAGGTAAAATCAGGTCTTTGAAGTGACTGCCACAATGGTGTCTGTATGCCATGATGTTTGGTTTTAGGACAGATTTGTCAGCCACAGTGTTTATTCTTTTTCCAGCCCAGTGTGAGATTAGCGAATGCTACAGCTGCAGTATTTTCATGTGCAGTTTTTGAAAAGCTGAAGCTCACTGGTAGAGATATAGATGGCATCAGCATTAATACTGCTGTCTCTTGCTGTGAAGAGTCAGCACTGTTGACACTTTTTTTCCTAATGGTTTTGAATTATTAATGAGTATCGCTATAAATAAAAATATCTAAATAAATCAAGATACTTATAAGGAAAGATAAGTACAGACCAGTTCTTACTCTGAAGACCTTCCTAATTTCAAAAAATAAATATGCTCTAGAATCAAATGTGTGTTTTAAATTTTCTATTTGAGGTTTTCTCAGAAGTCATGTTTAAAGCTCTTCAGGTAGAGAAAGTTGTGAAAGGGGTATTTTACAAAGACCTGAAGGTATTCTTTGAACAGACTTGGGGAAAAAAAAAAAGGGTACTTGATAAATTACTCTTGAGTAGTAGTTTGTTGCTGCTGAAAGGGAATGTTTCACCCCACCAGGTGTTTCCACCCCTCCCTTTTGTGCCAGCAGGAGTAAGAACTGATCTGGTTGGAAACTAGCAATACAAAAAAAAAAAAGATTGATCCAGCTGACTACATAACCACACAGATACTAATTAGTACCCAACAAGAAAGGGTGTGCCTAGAGGTGGTGGGGGGAAAAAAGCTGGAACTCCCCCTTTTTGTGTAGGCTGAATTGGCTAAAATGTAAAGCTAAAGAGGACATTCTTAGTATTGTGCTCCCAAATAGAAATGTGTAGCATAACTGTGTAGAAAAAAACATTTCCTTTTTGTATGATGGTTAAGGTTACAGTAGAGACATTAAGGCATGAATGTGAACAATAAAACATCACTGAAACACTGATATTTTGGTCAAGAACTATATTTTAATATTGTTTGCAGTATTCCTCGCAATGAGTAATTGTTATGCATGTGAAATAGCCTGAAAACTAAATAAGAACCAAATGGTTTGTTTTTCAGCTACAAGAGATTTTCAGGAAAAAAAATGAGAAGAGAGAAAGAAAAGGAGATGAAGAAAAACGTGCAATGCTGGTAAGTAAAATTAGGAGAGTGGCAGCTGGTAGGTGGTTTATTTTCTTCAATGCAGGACAAAATTATGTGTGTATATATTTCACTAATTACTTTGAAGTTAAATGGTCTATAGAAAGGAAAAAATAGTGTTTAAATACTGTTACATATTATGACAGTTAGCATTGATTCCATTTGGAGTCTATAAATATAGGAAAAAGTGAATAATAATGACCCAGTGTTATTGTCTATAAGAGTGAGAGATCTCAGTGGCAAGACCAGACTATACTCCTGCTTTTGTAACTAAATGAAGCTGTTAATGTAGACATATTGATCCTGATGTTTGTTTCTTAACATAGTAGTTTTAAAATAGATGGTAAAATGTTGCAAATAAACTTAGAATTTATATTAAAAGTCAATTTTTTAATTAAATACTGCTTATGACCAATGCAAAATGGTTTTAGCTGTCTCTATTATTAGACCTTTTTTGTGGAATACTGAATACTCATGTCAAATTTACATTTCTTGTATGCATAATTAAGGTAAGTCAGACAAGTCTGTGGTGGTTTGTCTGGAGGATGGCAGCAGCAGCAGGAACTTATTTTACTGTTGGACAAGGGAAAATCAGGGACAAGTCTGTGCTGAGCCCACAGCAGAAAAAACGTGTTCATTTCCATTGACATATTTATGGCAAAAATTCCTTATTACAAGAAACTTTTTGACACATTTACAAAGCTTCTTGTAGTGCCCATTATATTTTTGGGACTATAGCTGCTTCATCTCAGATCTTCATCCCTGAAACTATAGAAAGTTTGAATTTCAACAATTAATACTTTCTAGACATTCCCTGAGCATAAAAAGTTATCTTTTCTTTCTACCCAGAGAGCCCTATCCTCTCAGCTTTTCAAAACTATAGGTCAGTTGTTGAATCTTTTGCACACCATTTATTCTGAACAAAGGAAACTTAGACCCAAAGGAAGAGCTTTTGGAAAAAGTAAAGATTGCAAAATGGAACATTTCTCCTGAGAGTAATCTCTGCAACACTCTAATTCTCTTTTGAAAATGTGAAGAATGAGGTTGAAGATAAACCACTTTTTTTTCACTGTCATTTTAAAAACAAAGAAACAAAATAATTTAATAATATATAAAGTTTTGTGTTAACCTATTCTGTTGTCTTTTTTTCCTTCTCCTTTTGGCTTCGTTCTGACGTGATACTTGGCTTGGCCCATTTTTACTGTATGTCAGCGTCTTCAACTTTATGGATATCACACTTCTACTAACAGTGTATGTACTCTTAATTATCTTCAATTTATGTAGTCTTCACCAGTGAGGCTGAATTATATGTTATAAGAAAATTTACTGTGTTTATTTTTTTTTTCATCATGTAAATTACTTCTGCTAATGGATCTTCGGTGATGGATTTTAGTTGCGTGAAATTTGAAACAGGCAACTCTACCAGGAAGAAATGTTGCTCTCTGTATTAATACAAAAGGAGAAAAACAAGATTTTTAAAGGAAAGGACAAAAGATATCTTAAGAAATTATAGACCTGATTTTAATTATTATATGTAAATTAAGTCATCTTGCATGAATCATTTGATCCAGATCTGTCCTGTCTCCTGGTGTATAATGTGAAGTAAAAATCAGTCAAATGAATCCTTTTTGTTCAAATGAAACCTCTTTGTTCCCCCCCACCAATAGAAAGGAGTATTTTTGTGCTTCACTTACAGAGCAAAGAAATAAGAACTTTCGGTGCTGAGCTAGGATAGGATTTTTCAGAAAACAGTCCCTGTACTGTGTGGCTGACAGTAGACTTGTTTTCAATGATTTTTGGGTAGTGGGAGAGAGTATCAGCAAGAGAGATAACTTCTGGGGTTTTTAATGCTTTTGTTGTGACCTGATTAATTTTTGGATCACAGCAGAAGCCAAATTGTTGTTAAAAAAAAAAAGAAAGAAAGAAAAAAAAAAAAAAAAAAAGAAGATTGATGTTAAAATAGAAGAACTAAACTTGTTTTCGTACGATTATTGTGATATTCAAAGTGAGGAAGTGAACTTGTGAGAATTGTATGACTAGTGAAATTCCAGTTTTAGAGTATATTTCTTTACATAATCATTCACAGGAATGCATGAATTTATCTCCTGTGAAGTTAGCACATACAGTTTGGGCAGTATGCAGGAGGGAAGTCGGTTGAACGAAGAGGTGCAGTGATGTGATGTAGATGCTGCATAATAATGTAGCAGCAAATGCGAAGCTTTGCTGCAGTGAAAGATGCTATACAGTGGTTGTCATAGTTCTGTGCTGCCTCCTGTTTTAAACTAAAATCAAATTAGTTGGGCTTTCCTACTCATGTAGTAATTTAGTAAAAAAAAATCTCCTAGGAGCCCAAACTCTTTATCAAGATGAAGCCCAGATGTGCACCATCCTTTTCTACCCTTCTACCCACCTGAATGGTGATTTCCATGCAAAGAACACTGAAATATGTAAGAATTCACAGTATCCAAAAAATCCCTTATCCCAGAAAAATGGTGTTTTGGAGTTCTGTTTCTCTTACTGAAACAGAAAAATTGTAGCAGCCTTTTCAGTTTTCTTTGATGTCCCAGGCAGTTGAAAATATTCAAGACCAAGGAGATACAGCCCTAAGATGTTTAGGATAGTCCAGATTTCTGTGTTGGGCCCTTCTCACTTCATCCTTATAAACAGTTCTATTTTTCTGAGAAGTGTCAAGTTCTATAAGCCATAGAGTGTATACAGTGATGTTTTAAATGGGTTAAGTATTTTGTATTTTCACTTGCACTGGTTAATTCTTTTAAAGTCACGTTCTGGTGCATACTGCGGTTGTGTGTTAAGGCTACTTCAGCATGTATTGCATGAGTGCTCTTACTAGCCAAATGGCAACCAGAACATGACAGTTATGCTGAGATGCATGTAAAGAAAATAAAAATTGCATGCCCAGAAGTACTAATTCCATTTGCTACAGTAAATCTCCAATAAGAGAAAAAATTTAGTGAATACTTAAAATAGATAATTACAGAATTGTACACATAAAAGAATAAGAGGTGCTGTTCCTTCACATGACACAGTAAATATCAAAAGGATAATTAAGTGTAAGAGAGGAAACTGCCAAGGACCTAATCTTCTGCACACTGAAGTGAATTATTTGAGTTTAGCAATTTAGAACTGAATGGAGTTATTTATGGGAATACGGTGGCCATGACATAAGAACTGTTACTTCATAATAAGTGAAAGATAAAACCAGAATTTTTTCAAAAAAGAAACTATACATTAAGCATGGGTATAATTCCTGGTAGTTTGTCATGTTCCTTTGATGACAGTTTACAGAAAGAGCTGAGTTGATTTGGTTAGTGGAAGAAGTGTGTAACAGAGCTTGTAGAACATTTCAGAGCAAAAAGGTAAGCATATTTTCCTTGAAGGGATTAAACACATGTTCTGTTTAAACAAGGTAAGTGCAATCATCAGATGTGCATAGTGTTTTCTTGCTAAATGTGTTACAGTTGAAGTTGGACTTACTAGGCTTAGTTTTTTTGCATTTCTTTATTGGTTAAAGGATCTCATCCTGATTATTGGATGAAATTAATTTTATATAACTAAGTTGTATGGTGATAGTTATATTTTGACCAATGAGAAAACAAATTTCTTAAATATATAAATTAAATTTTTTTCTGGCAAAGCAGAATTGTTAGAATAAACAACAGCAAAATACTGAGTTTTGATGGACTTTTTCATGTGCCCTTTTAATAGTATTTTCACGTTATGCTTTCTCTAATTTATTTTGTTTGGGAAAGGGGAGTCTGGTGATACTTTTGGCACAGACAATTTATGAGTAATAAGGAAACAGCTGTAACAGACCGGTGTTCCTTTCGTTTACAAAGTGTGCTGTAACTGGGTGAAATTTCTCTGTGTAGAATCAAGCCATGCTTTTGAAGATCAGTTGGGAAAGATTTTAAAGTCTGTAAGCAGTTGTTTTATCGTTCTTTGGTTTTCAAACAATTGTGCTTCTTGAAACTTCTGCAGGTCCTTAAAACAGAAGGAGAGGACCTTGTACCCAGAAGCTATTGGGATACTTTGAGACGTAGCACAAGCCAAGCACTCTTTTCAGACCTTGCAGAGGTACAAGACAACCTCTATCTCTGGTCCATATACAGACTGCTATTTTATTTTCTTCTGCTCTGATTATTTTCCTGTTTTATGCACTTTGTTTCTTCTCTTCATTTTAATTGCCTGTTGTTTTTAATTATTTTTTTTTTTTTTAAACCTCAAAGTTCTCAGATGAAGTGGATTTGGTTCTTCAATTGAAGTTGTCATTTCCAAGTAAAAGCCTATTTACCTTTTGGAAGAGTTGGAAGATCAAGTCCTCTTCAGTTCTTACTATAAGTAACATTTTCAAACACCAATAGTGATGATTTTTCACATTTAGAGAGGTAATTCAGGACACCTTTGTCACTTAGGTTCAGTCCAGTGATACAACTTCAGTGAGACTTGCAGTCCTTTAAGCTTTTAATCTTTAAGTCCTTAATGTGCTTTTTATGTATGTTATCAGAGCTTATCTTCACAAAACAGCATCAGGCAAAGATTATTTCAATTGTTGGATCAAACTAGGAATGGTTTAAGGTAACATAAACATTAGTCTTTTTTTTTTATATTACACAGTCATTATGGAGGACTAGCAGTATCACTGAGCTGTCAAATTAATGTTCATAGTGCTTTGAATTTATTAAGATTCTTGTTTCATGATCTGCTTTCAGATAATTAAGAGTTTATTTGTATTGATCATTTAAGAGGGTCAGAAAGATAGATCATTTAGGTTTTTCTATGCCTCATACAGTGAGGGTGATTGCTCTGCTGGTTGAGACATTAAAGGACATTCAGCAAGTCCCCACTGACTCTGGTCTCAAGTTGCGTGCTTCATAAGCAGGATCATAATGAGAAAAGAACAAGGAACTGAAATGGACCTCCAGGGTAAAACGATCTTTTTCTTTGCTTCATAAGCAATGTGTGCTCCGTATTTAAAGTAATTAGTGTCTTGTCCCTGTTGTTCCTTTTCATAAGCTAATAACTTGAGGTCTTGGATGGACTTTTTCTAATTTCCAGGCTAAATTAGTCCCTTTACACCAGTCTGTTGTCCTTTAGTGTTCCTAGGGCTATTAACACTTCTTCAGTGTTAATCTTATTCATGGTTTTGTTTATAAATGCAGTCATAGCCCTCAGATTTAATTATCATAGGCTGAAGACAACAAGGTCTTTGATTTTTCTCTTAAGGTAGAACCTACATTTCCCAGGTATCAAATAGGCCTTCTCTGTACCTCTCTCAGCTTGAGAGCATTTGCCTTGAACAAAACAAAATACAGTGTACAGAATTTAGATTCATACCAATATTTGCAGCAATATTCATAGTAATAATACATTCATAGTAATCTTGTAATAAAGCAGCCTTTCTTACCTTGTTTTTAAATTGATGAGCTCCTGAACTATTAGTCCAGCTACTAGTCCTTATTTATTCCACCAAATATTAAAACCCAGAACATCAGTGTTCTTGTCTAGTCAGCTAAGGGAGACATAGACATTTACTATTTACATACTATTTACATAGACATAGACTTTTACTATTTAAGGAGCTCTTGGCACTGAGTTTTTTTTCATTAATTGTCTTCCAAATCTACAGTTAGATGGCATGAATTCAGCACCAAGTGCATACGGACTTAAATATGGTAATCTCTCCACACCTTTAATTTGAAGAGAGAGGTTTTTCACACCTCATACCTCAGACTAATATCTGTAACTACAATGTAATTGAAACTTAACAACAGCTATACTAAACATTGAATTAAATTGTCTATAAAATGTATAAAAAGTATTTTTGCTCACTTGTAAATCATTTTATGAAGAAAAGTCATGTCTTGCATTTGTTTCACTATTTCCCACTTCTCACTATAATCTTCTTTAACTTACTTGGGTTAAGTTTGAGCCAGATGGCTTTCATCCATATTCTTATCTCTCCCAGGTACTCTCACATCTGAATAATATTATAGCCATCTATACTAAGAGAGTGACATAAAGATAGCTAATACTGGAGATGGTGTCATTTCATAGCCTTTTGAGAAGGCATTGTGTAAGTTGAAAAGGAGAGTGAATAAGGTTCATTATTGTGTTACCATTGCGGGAATCAATTTCCAAGGTCTCTTTAAGGGGAAAAAGAAGTTATTTATCACTTCCAGTTTCTTCCTAGGAGAGTTTACAGTACAGTTTCTGCTATTCCTGATATAGCAACTACGCCATCTTGTTGGAATATGCCAGGTATCACAGAACTGAATTTCTGGTTTTATTCTTAAATTACTACATGAAAGTGGAAATCAACATAATTATTATAACTACTGAAAAATCTAGGACTTGCAGTAAGAAAGCTCTTACTAATTGGAAGTATAATATTCATACTTCAGTCTCAGAATATGTTGCAGCAAGTGGACCATCGCTCTTGAGTGTAACTTTTAATCTGCGCTCATCAATCAAAAGCTTGAAATTAATTTTGTAGAATAAAAAAAAGTAGATTACTGCTCTTGAGGTTAGGAAATGCACAGGAAAAAAACCATTACCATTACACAGTAAGCCACTAATGTGACTGAAACTCTTGGCTCTTGTGTTTGTCTCTTTACCTGTATGTGTATTACAGCTAGTGTAAAGGTAGAGAGAAACAAGGCAGGGTTTTATTCTCATTTAAATGATTGCAAAATATATTAGCTCAAAATATTAGCTTGTATATATGGAAACAGGTGTGGTCATTTTATTTTCATTGGCCTAAAATACAAATTCATTTTATTATGAACAATAAATAATGGTTTTAAATTATTAAGGCTTTTGGTTTTATCCTTATTCCTTAAGAGACAGAATTTATTTAATGCTTTCAGTGCAAAAGGAGCATAGTAGTTTTCAGTTGCCTGCAATTCTGCAGAAAAGTCTGCTGGGTTTTGTTTCTGAGGTGAGGTTTTTGTCTGGAGTTTTTTCATTTAGTGAGGCTGACCAAATGGCAATTGTGAAAAGACTTACAGGTTGTATTTTTAAAAAATAGTTCTTTAGATATGGGTGAATGCAACCTAAGTATAAGGTTTTGAAATGTTTTTGGAAGATGAAAGGCTGTAATTTAACATTTGATATCTTTTCAGTGTACTTGAGGGAAATTGTTTCAATGTGCTTAGGGATTTAATTGCTTAAAAGACTTAAGAAATCAGGGTATCTGCGTTTCAGTATATTGTGTCCTGTAGTGGAGGATAACAACATTAAAAGACAAATAGTGATTACTCTTCTGAATTTGTTTGCTCACTTGAAGAGCTATCTTAATTGAAGGACATGAAATATCTTCCTACCTGTATATACATAATGTCATCTTATTTCTCCCTGGAGAAGAATATATGAGAATAAAGAGGAAGCTAGAGTACATGAAATACAATCTTGAGAATTCTAACCTGATTATACTAAAGTACAGAAAAGTCTCTCTCATTTCTTTCATTCTTGGATGTTGAAAGGGAAGGATTTGTGTTGGTACTGCCTCATGTTTTTCCTTGTTGTTGATACATAAATAATCTTAATGGATATTGCATTTTATGTTATCTACAAATCAATATGTAAATGTGAAAATAACATAGTACATTTCAGAAAAAAATTGATATGAAAGGTTTTTTTAGTGGTACCTGATGTTGGACTACTATGTACCATTCAAAATTTCTTCCTAGTTTCTTCATTTATAGCTTCTCCCTTTATATAAACTTATACCTTCTTCACTTACAAAATAAATTCTGATTTAAATGAGTGAAGCTTGCAGATTTGGGATTAACACTTTCCTATATTTACAGTAAATCCCATAGTTTTATATTCTATCATGATGATGATTAATTAGTACTGTTACATCTCCCAAATACCTACTGGGTTTCTGTACTGTATATTCTGTTTCAGCAGGCACACTTCCACAAAAATGTAGTGTTGCTGATGGGTAATAGCTTGCCTAGGAAGAGCAGAGGCTACTGGATCCCACTCTTTGCTTTTTATAAGCACTTGTCTTTGTAAGAACACTGAGAGCTCAGACAGAAGGTTCTCCCTAGGCAGGTGCAGCAAGGGGACTAAATATATATCTTTTTTTGAGTTTCAAATGTTGGCAGATGCACATTAATGCCAGAAGGACATTGCCATGGTGGAATACTATGGCTTATTTAAGAGGCTTATTTTACTGAATTATTTTTCTGGCTTTGTGCACACAAATGGTCAAAATTAGTTGGTTTTGCTATTCAATTACATGCCTTCAAATTTGATAGTTATTTATTAAGGAAAAAGTATTGGTTTATCTTCAAAGATTCCTGTCTGATAGTGAGACCACATACTCGGTGAGGAACATTCTTAAGAAAATGAGTCAAAATATTAATTCATGATTTCAAAATTTCTTACAGTTCTGTTGTTTAAAATATATTTGGGCAATAAAATTAATACTGTATTCATCTGCTACTTATAGCAAAGAATCATATAAAGTTCGTCTGTTTTTTGTGAATACTTTTGGAATACAATCCCATAATAATAATTTTGAAATATAAATTAAGAGTATATGAAGTGAAGTCCTTTAATATCTTTGTAGTTGCATAAGAGAAGGGAAAGGAGATTGTGTACAAAGGCAGTTAGTTGTATGGTTTACTTCAACTGACTCGAATGGTTTTTTTCCTCAAGTTTCTGGTTTTATTTTTCATGCTTTTTTCCCCCCCTTCATTGCAGCTTCCACTATAGTGTATTTCTGGTTTAAGTGTTTTCTGCTAAATGCAATTAACAGTCTAATGCTATTCTGTGTGGAAATTGCATGACTAAATTAATTTAATGGATTTTAATACTAAACTTTTTTTTTAAGACTGTTGAGCATAAACCAAACCCTTTTAATAGAAAGGTCTATTGTGACAAAAGACGTTCTCAGATTATGCTTCTGTAACTGATCCACGGCCTTTATGATTTTTTTTTTTTTCCCTAATATTTAAGCGTGCTGATGATATTTCAAGTTCACTGTCAGATACTACACTGCTGGTACACTTTTTTGGCAAGAAAGGAAAAGCTGAACTGAACTTTGAAGATTTTTATAGGTGAGTCTCAACTATTAATTCCTTGTAAAAAAAACATTCATGCTTGTTCTAATTAATGTCCATTATATTACTATAAACATAGTTTATGCAGACACATAAAGTTTACATTCCCTTTTTGTGTATTATATATACAAAGAGTGAACTAAAACAATAAGTGGTCCAAAACTGAAGAGGTCTGTACTAATGCTGCTGCATTTGCAAATTTTGTTAGCGCTTGTGTGCGTAGTTGGTTTGGGGTGGAAAGTTTATACCCCTATCCAGTACTTACTGGAATGTGAGAACTTTTTTCTTAGTTTTGAATTTTTTTTTTCTTCTGCTTGTAAGTACCTTGAAAAAAAAAACAAAACCAAAAACTTTGTGTGCATCTCTGGGCATATTTACGTGTGAAGATTTTTCGGAAGATACCAGGTTGACACAAGCTTCTTTGGGAAAAAATGAAATCACAGAGGAAGTGGTTGCCTTAATTATTACACTGGTTAAAGTAAAATTAAAAAATATAGGGAGAGGGCCATAAAAACAGAGCCATAAAAGTATGTTCTGTGTCACTGAGAGAGATACAGTGCTTTTCCTCAGTAAATACTCCTGATATATTTATAGTTAGCCCTTAAGTGTGCATTCTAATTAATTACATGTTTGCTAAATATTTTGCCTTAAAATTATGTATAACTAGGACATCAAGCAGGGAAGTTATAGTTCCTTTTTATATGTAGCTGGTTTTATACTTTATCCATTTGTGGTGTCCAGAATATACTAAATGTGGTGTTAAGTTGTGAGGAGCTTATAGAAATATCATAAGAATAGTGAATTATTAAAAAAAAAAGTTTGTTTAAAAGAGGTAAGATTTAATGGCAATATGTTGAGTCACTATATGGGAAATAAATTTTGGGAATTCAATTAGTACCATGATGGAATTTTCAGTCTAGCACATAAGAAAGATCAGTGACCCAGTGAAGAAGGAAAATAAGCAAACACAAACTAGAAATAAATTAGAAATGTAAGTTTTAAGTTATTTTAATCCTTAGTAAAATACTTGATTTTTGAATTAAGATTGTTGTATTGATTAAAAAATACGTCAACATGGATAAGGAATTTACCATCAGTGCTACTAAAAGGGAAATAATTTGTACAGTGCTGTTTGGCTTTATATTCTGTGAGTCTTTAAGGATATGAACGGTAAAAATATGAAGTATGACTATCTCTTCATATTTATGTTTGTGCCTTAGATTTATGGATAACTTACAAACTGAGGTTCTAGAGATAGAATTCCTTTCCTACTCTAATGGTATGAACACCATCAGTGAGGAAGACTTTGCCCATATTCTTTTGAGGTATACAAATGTGGAAAATACATCAAGTTACCTGGAAAACATGCGCTGCAGAATTCCTGAGGAAAAGGTAAATGTTTAGCATCTATTCCCAGGTGTCATCAAGATGAAAACAGCCTTGTTGGATTGAATGAGATTCTGTCACTGAACTAATTAGCACCAGGATTGTATTCTGATGATAAATTGTGTGTCTCATGTTTTTCAGATTTCTAAAAGTAGAGGAGTAAATAGTATAGAATTATGTTCCATAGGATCTAGCTAGTAATATTTTTTGAAGTTTAGATTACAAAGCTTTTTATTACATGAAAATTCAGAGTAAATAGCAAAAGCCATAAGACTTGAAAAAAGAAAAATTTTCTAGCAATGAGGCATTAAAAAACTTTTTTATTCTTATTTCTCTCTTGCACTCCACTGGAGTAGCACCTCTTCAGAAACAACATTGACACCCTTTATCTAATTCTTTTATAGTCTTCATAATGGATCACTTGTATGTGATTATTGATGAATATGTGGTGGTTCTTAATGGCAGAAGTGATAGATAATAAAAACAGTAAAGGTCATGAGATACATAGTCATACATGTATTGGAAACTTTGCATTAACTATGCAATGGTAATCAGCAGGATAATGTTAAAAGTAGCCCTTCAAATAAGGATGTTTTGGATATGCTCCTTCTATTTGTGATTACAGGAGATCAGAGTAATCTGTCCTAGAAATCAAACTCTTTCAATAGCTATATATTTCAATATTGACAGCAGAGCTTGTGAAGAGAAGTAATAAATCAGTTTAGACAGTTTTGTGTTGTTTTTTTTTTGTTTTATTTGTTTAATTATTTATTTGAGAAATTACATTGTAATTTCAGTCTACAAAGTAAGATCAGTCAGCTGACCTGATAGAAACAATTGCCAAAAATCAACAGTTTTCTGTTCAGATACCTGGATTATCTGATCCTTTCTGCAGTTGTACAGCAATTAGGTCCACTGAGTGATAAATATAGCTGGGGAGTGGAAGAGGCAAGGCTGTCTCTTTTGCACCAGATTAGGTGTAAAATGAAGCAGTAAGATTGAGATCAAAGTTCCTGCTCAACAACCCTTTCTGAGCTCCTGCTCTAGCTGCTGAGGTGCTCAGTTTTAACTGCTGTAAAAGGTCTACACTCCTTTCAATATTCAAAGCCAAGACAGTACAACAGAAGTGGTATAAAGCTCTTCTTCACAGTTCCATGTTTTTTTTTGTTTAGGGTAAAAGCACAACTTCCATGTATATGGAAATCTGAAAAAAACCAAACCCTCACTTTGGGGTTTGTATGACAAGAATGATATAAGTATCACTTGGGTAACCGAAAAATAATGACAGTCATAGGTATAGAGAAATACTTCTTTGAATGACAAAGGTAAAGTTGATTAAGTAAATATAAATACAGACACTTTCTTTTAAACACAAGGAAGTACTCTTTGAAGTTCATCTCTAAGTCTTCCAATGCCACTGTTATGTTAGCTAGTCTTGCATGGTAGGTTCCTCTTTTTGATCTCTGGTGGGACCAGCAGCTAAGGAAAACTTCCAAGTGGAAAGCTGTTTAAGTCAGTTACAGCTTTGCTTTCTGGGAATATCCTTGCAATTGACCAGTGCCATATATCTCTGTATGTCATATGCTAATACCTCCATTAAGTAAAACACAACATTGCCCTTTTCCATTGCTCCTTATCATTGGCTTGGTAAATGTGCTGTTGGTACAGTGGAAAAAGTAAATCCCTGTGACATCTCTTCTGTTGGCCACAGGTTTTCAAGAATGGGACTTTGCCTCTTATTGCTATGGAGACATTGTTCATATGTTTGCACTTTTTTACACTTGTGATAACATAACAATTCAAAAATTATAAAATGTACTCTCTATTTTATTACAGTGATATGCTGCAATACTAATGCAAACTGGAGGATTCCACTTAGAGAAAAAATTAGTCTAGCCTGTAAATGAATAGGCAGCTACTCCCACAGTTGGCTATGTTGATCTTTCATGGCACTGTATGTAGAATCCTCTAAAGCAATGTGATGATCTTTTGGCGCACTGTAGTCATGTTAAAATGTTCAGCTGGCGTGCTGCCTGCTTACAGGATGTTTTCCTCCTTTTACTATCTAGATGCCAAGCAGTGATTCATTTAAGCTGGCAGCTTGAATTACTACAAATATAAGCTCCTCAAGAAAGTCTATGAGTTTATAACAGCATTGGTGCATTAATATAACAGTTTCTTTGCTGTAGTAAAATATAATCTGTCCAAATAAATTTAAAAATTTGTTTCTTTTTACATAGAAAATAAATAGTTTCCAGCAGGAAATTTCTGGGATAAATACAAATAGGTAACTTCCTATGTTAAAATGCGAAATGTACAGCAAATACAAAATGTTATTACAGTTACCAGTTAAACAAAATATGATCCTAGGAAAGGAGAGAGACAGTAGAATGCTGTATGTCCAGCTGTCTCTTGAGTATCACTTTGCCTGCCCTTCTGCCTTATTTGTATCCTTTGCTGTTTTTCCTTGAGAGGAGATAAACATGTATGATTGCAGATGATTGCAGCAGAAATTGTAAAACTCTTAAGTGAAGCCGGATATTTTTCTCATTGCTAAAACACTGTGGAATATGTCCAGTTTAACCATGGACTGCACTCCATGGCTAGCTTTATCTCTCTGCTTTCTCTCTGATAGCAACTCATGGCAGCAGTTTCCATCACTACTGGAAACACAGAAGGCGCAAAAAGGCTGGTTTGTAGGCCAGTAGTTGACAGTCTTAATGTATGCAAGGGATATTTTCCATCTAGTGTGATCACCTCCTTTCTAGATTCATGGTAAGAGTCAGGATTTTTGCAGTAGCCTGACCTCTTACACTATCCCCCATATTCAGAACCTCAGACAAACTGGTGCAAAGTGAGGATTTTTTTAAAATCACTGTGAACATAAAATGTCAGCTCAAGATTTTTAATGGCCATTTTCTATTATTGCTATTTTCCATAGTACCTGAGGGTC
Source organism: Megaceryle torquata (assembly GCA_024611175.1). NCBI lineage: Eukaryota > Metazoa > Chordata > Aves > Coraciiformes > Cerylidae > Megaceryle > Megaceryle torquata. The sequence goes on from JANIJG010008595.1 coordinate 22,458, forward strand.
CTAACTGGGGACTGAAGTTTCACCAATCTAGGTATTTCACAAATACATGACAAAATTGTTCCAGTCCCAGAGATTTTTCAGTCTAAATACAGTGCAAGAAACAGACTTGGATATAAACTATTAGATGTCAAATGCAATGAAACAAGAAGACTGCAATGGTTAGTATTAGTAAGTTAAGATTTTAAGATAAAAATTTAAAGGAGAATAAGGAGTTGTTTCTTCTTCTGTCTATGCGAGTTTCCTCCCAATTGCAAAGTATGAAATCCAGGACAAATATACTTGTTGAGAAAAGCTATTCATGATGGAGATGGATGAAGGCCTCCGATCAGTTTATACATCTTAGCTAGAGCTTAAGACGATCACTTAAGCAGTGGTTTATATCTCAAGTGGGTGAAGGCCATTTAAAAGTTTTTATTTTAACAATATTATGGTGCTCCCCACGTTTACCACAGTACTTGCTGTCTCCTATGGGTTTATGCCTAACGTCTACCATTTTTCTTCTCTGCCACAAACTTTTATCAGTATGCTTTCTGTGTTCCACCATACCATAATAACTATGTATGTCTTTGAGCAGAGATTTAGGTCAAGATTTTAGTTTGAACAGAAAGGATCCCAGGTCTTTCTGTTGTCTTCAGGTTTATTTTCAGAGAGAAATAGATAAATAGGATAAAACAATAAAATCGGACAGAATAGCCAGGAATGATAGTTAAAGGAGGCCAGGGAGATAGAGTTTGATGAAGAATGCCATCCCATGTTCAGAATGGCTGACAGATCATGGAGAATGAGATATAAGCAATGGTCCTGGTTTAATTCAAAGTCTCTGTTTAAGACTTTCAGAATTGATTTAGAGATAGTTTATTGGGTCTTTGGATTTGTAGCTAAGGACATGTTGAAGATTCAGTTGAACGGGGTGCTGGGCCATCTTGTCTAGACCATGCTTTTATCAAGAAAGGTTGAACCAGATGATCCTTGAGGTTTCTTGCGGCCTGGTATTCCATAAGAGAAAAGTAGACAAAATATCATAAGGAAAGAAGAAAAAATAAGCTCTTTTAACAACAGCACTTTAAAGAAACTCACAGAAGATACTTTGAAGTCTGGTCAAAATGGAAAAGTTTTTTTCAGCAGCTGGACAAACCTTGCAGTATTTGATAACTGGAGTATCAGCTGAAGAGACTTAGGTGTCTAAATGTGGATATGTAAAAACTTCACATTAAAGTACCGAGCTTGTTAGATCATAACATATATTTATGAATTAATTCAGTGTATTTATGTGAGCACACAGACTCATATATAATAGTGGTTTGCAGATTTTCAGTAGTAAACATATTCCAATACTTGTACAGACCCAGACTCTTATGCCTAATGTTAACTGCTGTATCGTGGTAATCCTGGAATTGTTAAAGAATGCCTTAAGCAATAGATCAATATTTTTGACTGTATTTTGGCTGAGAGTGGCTGTCCACTGAAGCGACAAAGAGGAAAGGCATCTTGTGTTCTTCCAGAGACTTCAATTCTCTATTGACTTTCAATACAAATCTGGTTTTTTTCGATGGGTGCAGCATGTATTCTTAAATGAAATAAACATATGTAAGTGCAAAGTTTATTAATTCAGTAGTCATCACTACTGATAATTCATATGGTGCATATTGTTCTTTTATTTTTAGGGTATCACATTTGATGAGTTTAGATCATTTTTCCAATTTTTGAACAACCTAGAAGACTTTGCAATTGCAATGCAAATGTATAATTTTGCAAGTCGTTCCATAGGTCAAGGTAAGTATTTATATTTTTATAAAAATCTGTTGTTAATGATGCAGAACTGCTGACAAAAATACAAAAATGTTTTGTAATTCCTAGTTTGTGGTTCTAATGTCTCAATTAAAAGGCTGAAAAGGCTAGGACCAGATTTGAGAGGAGAAGGCTCAGTCACGTTGTAAGAAATATGATAAAGCTTTACAAAGCCATCTTAAGTGGTGGATAAGCTGAATGCAGAATAGTTGGTCATAAAATCCCACAATACAGGAGTTCAGAGGCACTTGGTGACACCAATAAGAGATCAGTTTAAAGCAAACAAAAGCATTTCTTTACACAGTGGATGTCTGGAATCTGGCCTTCGACAAAGGTTGTAGAAGGAAACAGTGTCAGAAGGTCCAAAGAGGAATTAGACAGATTTTTTTTTTCTTTTTTAACAGATCAGTAAGTATGTGCTGAAAGAACTAAGAAGGTATGTACTGACTAAAATATACATAATATAACAGTTGAGATGCTTGGGGAGTGCAAGGTAAAGAATATGTGAATTGATGAGACTTGTGTGCTGTCCTCAAGTAGCATCTTCGTGGGTCCAACACAGTAACACAAGCATAGTCCTACCTCACGTGGACTTACCAAAGGAGTATACTGTTTTCTCTATGCTCTCTTTCTTAGGTTCTATTTTGTGTCACTTAGGTAGATGGCATCAGTATATTTGTAGCATAGGTTTAGTTGTAACATGATTTTCTGATTTCATTATTACATTTAGTAGTATGAAGACTATTATCTTTTGTGCAAAATAATTGATACCAGTTAAGCAGTATCATTTTATGTGAGTTGAAAACTACTTGATTTAGGACTGTGAAATTCAATCCTAGTTTTCACATTTTCTTATTTTTTGAGTGTTTAAATATGAAAACTCAAACATTTACTTGTATTTCATAATATGTTGTCCACAAAGTAGGATTAAATTAATATGATTTATTTTTTCTTCTGATGTTCTCTTTATGCAGATGAATTCAAACGTGCTGTTTATGTAGCCACAGGTGTGAAGCTTTCACCACATTTGGTGAACACAGTGTTCAAGATTTTTGATGTCGACAGAGATGATCAGTTGAGTTATAAAGAATTTATCGGCATTATGAAAGACAGACTCAATCGAGGGTTTAGGGTAAGGATTCTAATTTTTTATCATTATCTTAGTTGACTTTATTGCTTACTGCTACTTACTTAAGCACCTGTAGCACCAGTAGGTTGCAAATGCAACAATGTGTCTTTTTAAAGACGTAAGTTCCATAGAAACAATGAAGCATTCTGTAACATAAACTCCTTCTTAAATTCTTGATTTTTTTTTTTTTTTTTTTAATTAGAAAGCAGTACATAGAGGACACGATGTGTCTTTATAGTACACATAGCAAATTGGAGAGGAGAAATCCTCTGCATGCTGTCTTTTCTTCTGTATTGTGTGATTGATAGATTGGCATTAAGAATTTTAACCAGGGTTGTGATTATGTCTGGGTTGTTTGCAAGGAAAATAGAGTTTGTTTCTCTCAAACTCAGGCAGTTTTGTTAAAGGTCAAACATTGGGTCTTCTAAAATATTACTTAAAATAACAAGTGTTGATAGTGATGGTTGGAAACAGTTGCAGCAGAAGATAGCTTTATTTTTCAAATGAAGAATTAGTAAAGTGGTGATGAACAATGCTATATTATATTCAAAGTTGCTTTTGATAATTTAACCCTGTATCTAATATATTTAATTATAAGAAGCTAGAGGGCAGGAAATTACTTGCAGAAAATTTTCATAGCGAAAAAGTTTGTAAATCATGCTTTGCCTTTTTGGTGAATGTATAGGCCTTGCTGCCCTCTTCAGGTTCTGTGTAGTATAGCATAATTTTCTAGTAGCAGAAAAAAATTTTCTTAGAATATGATCAGTGAAAGAGTCCCTTTTTTTTTACTTCATATCACAGGTATTAACATTTTTAACTAAATGAAAATGGTGTTCTTACTGACAACCTAACCCCTTAGATATATATCTTAAACAGTATCATGGTTCCTAAGTTCACATTTCACTATGTTATTTCTGTAGCATAATTGTAGTAATTTTTATTTAACTTCCTAAATACCATTTTAGAACTTTCTGTGGTGTTGAGTCTGATAGTTTGTTGTTTGTGTAATATTATGACCAAATGTAAAATGTGGATAACAACTGTTGCATTTGTAACAAACTTATTTCCTTGTTGGTCCTCAATTCCTTTATTATGGTGTGGGAATGATGATTTGTTTCATAACTGTTTCAAGATGTTCAGCTATATGTTTTAATTGTTTACTAATTGTAAGTGTGCAGTGTATGTTAATTTTACCAGAAAACAGTCTGCTTACCAGGTAATTCATGTATTACATGTTTCTATTTCACAGAATTCATGACAGAAATCACATATAATCCTTAAGAAACTGTATCATCCAGCACTGTTCAGTCTTATGCACATATTTTCCTTTTGCCTAGGCCACTATAAAATATTCCAGTGGACTGCAAAAGTATTATAAAGAACAGCCAAGGATGTTCTGAAGAACTGTCTTTCACAAGTGATATGCCTAATTTTAATTAGATATATTTCCTGGATTGCATAGGAGATGATCATGATTTGGTCTTATAATTCAGTTATATTCAGACATGCCTACATGCAGACTTGTTAGATTATTCAGAAAAATGCATTCTTTTTGCTAATAAGTAGCATTCCAAGACAATTACGGCACCAAACTTAGGAATTACAATTTCCAGTAAGTTTTTGTAAGCATCACACAAACCTGATTTTTCCAAGAGTGGGTAGTAGTAAAAACTGCAAAAATTTGTTTTTTCAGTTTAATCAACCCACCCCACCCACCTCAATCTTGGCTTGGAATGAGAAAGAGAAAGCACAGAAGAATCTTTTGCCCAGAACAAATCGGCAAAATATGTCATTAATTGCTTTCCTATTGTTGGTACTTTAAAAGTTACACAGTATTTAGTGTGGCCGGAACAAGTAAAAGTTTAACCCTCTTACTCCTACAAAGTGGAGGTCTCAAATGTTGTTGTGTGCTAAACCAAAACTAACACATCACTAACCTTTTTTTTTTGTTAATAACTGTGTTTTGAATTCGTACTAAGATTTGGTCAGTTCCATTATACAGATAAAAGAACACTATAGCTTCTGCTTATGCAGTATTTTGTAGCAATGTGGAAACTATGATCATGAGAAATTTGAACCTCCTTATAAAGTGTAAATGCCTGATTTTAATATTAACTATCCTACAATTGGTGTCTGCCTAAATCAATGTATTCTCTGATTATCACTCTAAAAGCATCTAAGAAAAACAGTTAAAAATAGGCCTAAGATTTGAAGTATGATTTTACAATTAACAACTTATGCTTAGTAATTCAGGTGTTTTTTTTAAACTTGTTTTACTAAAAAGTTTGCCCAGAAGAATCTTGAGGGCATTGCAAAACTGGACGCTAGGATTGTGTATTTTAGAAAAGGGCATTTTGTAGTTATATAGTCTGATTAAAGCCAATGTATTTAAGAACAAAGAGGTACACAAGTCCAATGAAACTGGAGTTCTGAAAGGTCAGTCAGTAATGGAATACCAGCTTTGTCCTATTTAAAACATAAACTTACAAACTTGAAGAAAGTCAGGTAGGAACATAATAAATTTTAACATACATTTTATATATTTTAGTTCCATGTTTTTTTGAAAGGTAAATATCTTAAAGATGTTATCAAATTCAGTTTCCTCTCTGAAATACAGTATTATCATCTAAAACGTGTTTTGGTTTTTGTGGTTTTAGACAAACTAGTGTATTAAGCTGCCATCAAGTGGTCAGTCAGAGTATTGACATAAACTTGTCAAAATGTGTAGACATGCAGAGCTTTATTTCTGCTTACTTTTTGGTATAGTTAGTTCCTTCCACTTCTTTTTTTTTTTTAATTTAAAAATATATAAGAAGATTCCATTTCTTTTTAAAAAATCCATTTTTAAGCTGAAACATTTGGAACTTAATGACTAAATGATGAACATTTTACCTAGCACATACTATACAGTATCTTCTAGCTATTTGTCACTTAAAGCCATTTTTTTGTATTATCATGATCCTGTTGTCTTATGCTTACCTCTGGCTGCCTTCACATGTTGTCTGCATCTGTGCACTTCTCCATCTTTTGCTCCACAGGGCTACAAACCTATACAGAGGTATACTACTTTCAAATCCTGCGTGAGGAAGGAACTCTATAGCAGATAAATGACGGTATGTGTTAGCAGCCCAGTGAGTGTGCTGGCATGCTTGCAGGAATGGCTGAATGTTAAACTGTCACTGCTGTGTTTTCTGTTCCAAAATTCAGGAATAGGTTATCTGGCTGTAAGCAATGTAGTAGCTCAAATCATCACGTTGTGGTTTTGACTGGAATGCTAAAATTTTACGCTGGAGTTGGCAATGACTGACTCACGCTGTCACTGTTCTGTAAGCCAGCTGTGATTTTGTACTATGTTTGGAAGAGGGAAAAGTATTCTTTCATAGTTTCTGTTGCTGTTTTCTGTCTGTCCTGTGACCACTTCTGAGTAATTTCTCAGATACCTAGAGCTTTACCAGTATTGATAGCATTTACCAATGAGGTTTGTAAAAGCAGATTTTTCTTTCTGGGAGACCATTAGTAACTCGATTCTACTTTGATTTATAGTTATACTTTTGAAAACAATAATGTGGTTTTGGCACTATTGGTGCTATACCAGTGATTTTCAAAAATAAGCACTGTGCCCACACATGATTGCCATGTCTGTTTCTGCATATCCACCACAGGAATAGTCATTCTTAAAGTTAGTTTGTACTGTGGGTTTCAGTGTGAAAACTGTGGTGTGGATAATCTGGAGCCATATTGCAAAACTGTTTGTCACACAATAGACACGGTAGAAATGTGTTAGCAGACATTTCTGCTTTTTACAGAAAGCAACGGTTTGGTCCTTTGCAATTTAGGATTGTGGTGCCAGAGCTTTTTTCCTGTTTACAGACTTTGCAGCAGTTTGTACAAAGACTGTTAACACCTAACGTAGTTCCCAGATGTAGTATTTTACAGTGAAAAGGAACAAAGCGGTGCTCTTGAGCTGGGAGGGTTTCACTGTCCTTCCCCCACTGTTTTGAATTCTGAGGCACAATCTTAAGCTGAGATTTCTTGTCAAATAACCATCTTCAGATGCCTCCATACATCAGCATATTGGCATTTGACCTTCTGAATCTTCCCCTTTCCTATCATAGTCCTCTCTGAGCGCTTGTATGCCACTGAATGTGCTGGGCCTCTGGTTTAAATCTCTCTTCCCTAACTCTGAAAGAGCATGACAGGAAAGTGAAGAATGTAGGAACCCTTAGCAGAAGTTTCTTGGATCCTGTTTATCTGCAGGGATGTCTGACTTCCAGCACAGTGGAAGAGCTAATTCTGCAAGGGTGAGGCCCATTTACCCAGACTGGTAGCCCACTAGCTCACCAGTCCCACTGAGGTTTGCCTTTTGTAGTCTTGTGTGCAAGATAGGTACGGGAGAGGGAATATATATATACACTGGTCAGCTACTGCTCTTCACTTGAGCAACTGCTTCTTCTCTTTTGTGATGAATTACAGTAACATACCCAGTTGTTAGCTACTCTTGAGTTCCTTTTTGTCCAAAGTGTTAACTTAACTGACAATATTTCTTCAAATTTGTTGTCAATATTTATTAAAGATTGTTGTGTCAGTTAATGGCAATGGAAACTTTAGCCGAAACACATGTGAAGTGATTTGGAGTTAGTTACTGTGGAGGAGAACAGAACTAATTCTGTCTTTGCCGTACAGTGTGGAATAAAAGTGAATTTACATAATTCTAAAAGTAATTATTTTCTATTTAGTTTATAAATTGAAAAGATAATAAAGACATAATCATTGGAGCTTAGAAAATGAACAATTTCAATTGGGTAATTAAATTTCAGTCTGAGGTACAAAAAAACCTCTTAAATATACAAAAATCTGCTGCAATTACATACCAAAGTTGGGTACAATATAGTAACTCTTAAATTTCTTTCTTCTGAATATAAACATACAGATAGTTGTGTGTGCTTTGATAGACTTTTTGTGGTAAATGTAGAACTCTGATGAAAGTGGTTAAGATCCTTGGTGGCTGTACCATAGATTATACCATATTTTGTCTCTGCACCCTGAAAAGGAACTTTGCGCTGTACATTGTGTATCTCTGAAATCCACTAATGAGACTTATGTAACAGCAATGCAGAATGTTATATCTCTATAATAAATAATGAAAATCTTTCCTTGGGGAACAACTGTAGAGGCTTTGTGTGGTCCAAACAGCTGGCAGTGCTCTTGGAGAGCTCGTCCTTCTGTGTTGCTCTCCTTACAGGGCACACAGCCCAATTTGGCATCAGCAGGTGCTTCTTTGAGTATGCTGTAGGGAAAGCAAAAAAATGTGTTAGTAGGGAGCTGCCAAAGAAAGCTGGGAGGCGAGCTCTACTTTGAATGCCTTATGGAAGGGTTATCTAGGAAATTTCTAACCAAACCCTTTCAGAGTTCATTTCCGAAGAAGGATGCTAGAGGCCAAGTTCAGGAGGAAGTCAAGTCCATCTAAAAGTACAATTTGCTAAACTAAATTTGTGTGCACAGTAACTGTAATAGATATTTAAGCTATAATTCCAATTTTGTTCCTTTCTAAATGTTGAAATGAAATACTGTTTGGCACAATTGTAAATCCAGACGTTAAGTTGTTTGTCTCTGTAATTTCTTGAAAATCTTTTTCATTAAGAGAACTGTTTTCTGGGTGTGCTGAATTTTGTGGGGTTTTTAAATTGCTGATGGAGGGTTTTTAGGAAGTAATAGTTAATAGCTAAAATCAATGTCTTGGGACGGATTGAGGAAGGCAGTTTCATCTTGAGAAAGATGAAAGACAGAATCATGGATTCATTTCTAGTTACGTTTCAACAATAAATTTCTGTCTTCTGTAAATATTTCATTCAGTCAAGTGAGATTAAGATTTGTCATGTAGTTGATATTTTGAAAGCTTTTAATTTCCATACTTTCCTAATTACAGCAGTTGAATACATCGAACATAAGAGATAGCTTTCAAAATAAAAAACAAACAAACCAACCCCCAATAACAAACTGTAGAAGCTGTTGCTTACTAGCTGGTGCTGTTTCTTACCTCCTCGAAAGCAGATAAAGTCAGAAGTGTGTGACAGGCCCACCTTACTTATTCATCTTACAAAAGTGACTGGAAGTTTCCGAACCCAAACTTTTGATCCTAAACCTGACTAGAATTTTAAAAACATACCTGGATACAGTGGGAGGAAAAAGTTCCAGTGAAATGTGAAAGCATTGCAGAGTATGGGAACAGAATGTTCCTTCTGTGATTTGGTACAGAGAGTACATAGAGCAACAATGCATACATTAGAAATAAGTAGATAATTAGTTAATGTCCTTGAGTGTTTCTTTTACTGATTTTCATGATCATTTCCCTGAACTTGTTTCATCAATTAAAACATAAATGCACTTAAAACACTGGTTAGTCAACTGAGTGTGCCTTTGTGAAATAATGCAATGCATTTTGCAATTAATGGATTTATTTTGCAAGATTGACTGTAAATCTCAACTAAATTATGCATTCTTACAAGTATTATTTCTAATATTTCATTATTGTATTATATACTGCTATGGAATAGATTTGTTTTCTGAATATTTACAACATCTGCATAATATTCTATGCTTTTTAATTAGATGAGTAAAAAGAATAAATGGAAAGTAGGCTTCACTCTCTAATGGCTGGTTTTAATGTACTGCAGTGTCACAGTATTTTTAACTTCCTTGCTCAGTTCAACAAAAACAAGCTATCAGTCTCTTACTTTGACAATGTATCCATTTACCTCCATATATCAAACTTAATTTCTGAGGTGGATTACAATTTAAAATTACTTGTAAATGCTTCTGACTTACCTACAGTTATAGTTCTTGTTCCTTACTTAGCCTCTTTCCCCAGTAGTATTTAGCCCTTTTCCATCTTTCTGTACATACTATCAAAGTAGGCTTGTAACCTGAGGAATAGTAGAAGAAATCGTGAGACGCAGTGATAACTACAGACAGCACAGTCTAGTGACTCTCCCAGACCAGCCTCTGGCCAATGTTCCTCTCCATTCAGTGAGCAGTTATTAATGTCAAGGAACTACTATGCAGTTTAGGATTAAGGTAACCTAGTATAAAGAAGCTTTCATATCATCTGCCTATTCTGTATTTGGCTTTTGCTAATGTTTCCGTTTCATGAACATCAATAATTTTCTGTGCTTTTAATTTGCTGTTAGAGGTGAATTTTTTAGTACAGTGCCAACACGAAGAAGCAAGAAACAAAACTAGAGAGAGAGCAGGACATACCTAAATCATAAGAAATCCTTTCTTACAACTTTTAATATCTACATAGGCTATTTGTTGAATGCTAACTGTGTGCTGTGAGGTGAGGATGCGTTCTGAATATTTAACCTATGTATGGATTTATAACTCTCATTTTATACAAGTACTTCTAAGCTATAGAAGTATTCAATCTTTCATGCTTTTAATATTAAAGCATATTATCTAGGTTGTATGAGTCTGAGTCCATTTTAATGTAATTCTGAGGAGATTAGTGAACAATATCTTTTTCCAATTGTATGCTTTTCACTTTTCCCAGGAGACTCCAAGGTATGGCTGGAAGGAATATTACTCTTGTGTGATGACTGTAACCAGTGAACATCTCAGAGATCTATGGAAGCAATTTCGGAGACGAGATATGCTGAGATAAAGGAAGAAAGAAGGAATATCTGCACTGGTTAGAACTATTTATTCCTATGAATTCGTAATGAAGAACAAACTGACCCAGGTGAATCATGAATCTGTCAGGTGCAGTAGAAAGCACAGAACTTCTTTTCCACTTAATGTAGTGATCATCAACTCTTAAAACTGCTTTTCAGTATGTATTTTATTTAAATGACAATCTATGACCTGATTGGCAGAAGTCTTTTTTTTTTTTTTTTTTTTAGAACACATTTTTAATATTATTTTTTATTTTGAGATATGTCTGTCATTTAAAAGAAGACAAAAGTTTTACACCTGGGTAGGCACACGTTTTGGCCATGAAGAGAAACTGCCCCCATCAGCTTAGACTGTGAATTTGTTTTCAGAAAAGCACTATTAAAAGTTTGTGCTAAATTGGGAATGAGAACACTCTTAAGTAGTGTAGCAGCTATGTACAAGTTGAATGTACAAAGTACATTCTTAGAAGCTAAGAAAGCTTTTACTGTAGAAAGAGTAAAACTGTTACAATTATAATGTGAATGATAGGTATTTACCTAGGAAAAGTACTGTATGGACTGTAATGTTCAGATTCTCCAAGTCTTACTATTGTGTTTCATTAATTTATCCTTTAAAAAAAAAAAAAAGTACGGATTTTAAGATGTCTTATGAGCAGTATGTTGAAGAAAAGCCAAAATGTTTAAATTTGTGTCAAATAACACACTTTGTAATATTTATTGTAAGTTTTATTGCCATACGTATAAATTCACTGGTATATTTCTGGTAGAGTAAAACTTCATGTTTTTCTTGTGAATAGTGCACTTTTCTATGAAGTAAGATGTGGCACTGAATAGATATTACAGTTGTCTAATTTGCTACTCTGGAATGCAGTATCTAAAAAATAGATAAAGAACTTATGTTTGTGTCAAAAAAAAAAAAAAAAACAAGCAATGAACATGAATGCATGCAGCAGTACAGAGCAACACTCACCAAGTAATATTTTTTTAATATTACACATCAGATATTAGACACAAATTAGGCCTTAAAAAGGTTATGTTCACTACAGGTAATCAGTAGCCACCAAAACCTTTTATGACACGTAGATTTAGATGTTATTGAAACAGTAGTAAGGACACTGTTCCATTTGGTTTTCATAGCCTCTAAACTTTTTCTTTGCTATTCAGCAGCAGTGTTCTTCTTCACTCCCTTTCAAGATGACTCTTAGGCAGTGTGAATTAAACCCAAACAAACACCAACACACATTTCTTACATCCTTTAGAAAAGGTTCACTGGACATTAAATAAGTCTGAGTCTGTGGAGGAACAATCTGTGCCTTGATACATTTCTAGCTGAGTAGACACACACCAAAACTAATGTCAGTAAATTGTTACTAGAAAGGCAGATATTTGGAGGAGTTTGACAAGTAAAATAGAACCAAAATAATGTTTTGAAATACATTTTTACTACAAATACCTGTAAGCAAACTTTCCAAAACTGTATTTAGTGCACACGTTGCACAAATACCATCTTACATCACATGTGAATAGAAAAAAATGTATAGCATCTATGTAAGCACACCTAAGTTTAGAAATGTTTAATTTATAATAAGATTCATCTCTGCTAAAAGTAAGAACAAAACAAAAAAAGGAAGAGTGGTTTTTTTGAGAAAGTTCATTCTGGGCATCTGAGAACAAAAATGTGCTAGTTGTGGATTTTATCTGAAAGAGACTGTTCAGAAAGGTTTTGAAGGATGCTTCTTTAGTTAATGTTTAATGATTAATACTTACCATATTTCCTCCTTGGTGTCCTTAAACTACCAACAGCAAGAAAAATCAAATAAATTTGGATAAAGACACAACAGAACATAGATAACTGCAATCCCTGTGTGATCATTTAGGGAATTAATTGTATTCAATGTATCGTCTTGGTACGCAGAACTGTCTCACTGCTTCTTGTCAGCATATGCAAAATCCAGTTTGGTACTTCAGTGATGAAGGACAGAAAATAGGAAGAAAGGATAGGGAGTTTCTGAAGGGATTTCTCTCCATCCTCTCCATTCACTAGTGCCCACTCACAGTGATCCTTCCTGTGGAGGAAACAGCAGCACCATCATTATTTAGCTCCTCCACTACCCTAGGCAATAGTGCACTTTGCTTTTATGGCTGGCTTGAGACAATTTTACCATTTTTCTATATATATCTGAACTATAGTGAGTTAATATAAAATAGAATGTGAAAGTGTCAGATTAGTTTTTCAGAGTATTTTTTTCTCATGTTTAATAATGTTATTTAATATAAATATGAATATATGCATATAATATTCTTGTCTATTTCAGAATAAATGCACTTGAAACTACTTTTCTTTCCAGTGTATATCATTCAAATCCCTTTGTCATTAACATGTCCTTTTTTTGTGTAACATGAATCCATAGGTGCTTTGAATTAGAGCTTTTTACCATCAGAAAAAACAAAACAAAAACAAAACAGTTTTAAGCTTCTTTCAGTTGTTTCTTAGATAGCTTTGCTTTTCTGCCACAGAATTCTCTATAAAAGAGCTGGAAGTACAAGGACAGACAGGTTAAAACAAAGCAGGGTAATGGGCCATGCCATCTGCTGGAGAGGCACCCCTTGGATAGGCAGCAGTTGGTGCGCTCAAGAAAACCTTGTTCAAAATCCACCAAATTCCTGGCAGCAGAGAAAATGTGTCCACTGCAACTACACTATGTGACAGTTGCATAAATGAAGCCTTTTTATAAAACCAGCTCTTTTTCTCTTCTGTAAGTTAAAAAAAAAAAAAAAAAGTAATAATGTAAGAAGATGGAAGTGAATGAGCAGGAACTGTCCACTGATGCCCAGACCATCTGTAAATCATGATGTAATGGTAACTATTAAACCTGCAGCTTTGAGTAGCTTCGTGATACTAACTTTTGTCTGAGCTCTGATGAATTCCTAGTTTCCAGCAGAGTATCCCATACTGCAAGCTGCTCCCTGCTAATCTGATGTTTAAAATCACCCTGTCAGTTTCCCTCCTTGCATACTTTGACAGTAAATTGATACTAATTACTTGTGCTGCAAGTGCACGCATTGTATGCCATAGAAGGTTAGCAGCCTGAAAAAAAAAATCCTATTTAGTGGTGACTTGCAGCATACTGTTGGTTGTACTGCCTGGTGGCACTTCAGGACATGGTTTAGTGGTCATGATAATGTTGGGTTGACAGCTGGACTTGATGATTTTAAAGGTCATTTCTGATCTTAATGATTCAGTGATGCTTTGAAACAGAAAAAAAAAAAAAAGAGGAAATTTTCACTTTGCTTTGATTCAACATTGCCTAATATTCTTTACATAATGATCCTGTCATTATATGTCAATATGTCTTACATCATAACAGTCTAGGTCTGTATGAATATTGGAAGGAAAAGAGTTAGACCAAAAGCTCACTACTGAAAAAAATAGATCTCAAACAGAACTAATTTGTAGCGATACCAAGTCTGAAATCCCCTTAAAATCAAGCAAAAACTAGAATGAATATTTTCTAATACATGAGTATATATGAATGTACAGTATTTTTCCCTTTTTCTGACAATCCATTAAAGCATTTGGCACCCTGAACCTGTCAGCAGATGGTGCCCTTGGGTATGTTATTTTTCTTATACACACAATTAAATACATGAGGGTGCTTTAATCTTGAATGGATAATGTTAATTTTTAACACTCTTTTGACTTACAAATTCCTCCCACAGAAAAAACATTATCAGCAGGAGCATTCCATAAAAATCTTAGTACCCATTTGAATATCTTAATATAAAATACCTAATTTTATATATATAAGCATTCATAGTAACAGCAACATGCTAACCATTTAAGTTTTAGTAATATGTTTCTGATTAATCAATGTAACCAAATAACCTATAACTTGGGGAGGGGGAGTGTTGTTTTTTGGGTTTTTTTTAAATATAAATTGCTGAGTTACCTATTTATATGCCCACCTTAGTTTAAAAATAAATTAAATGAAATTAATATCAGTGAACAGAAACTTTTCCAGCTCCTGCTTCATAGCTACCCATTGCAAGTAACTTTTCACTTACAGTTTTCTTCTGACAATAAATTTATAATCCTTCTTTTTAAGCAGCCATACCCATAAGCCATGCTTTTTTAATAAGTGGTTTTACTCTTAAGTGTAAATCACTCTTTTAGGTGATTTGCCTGAGGTTGTAATTTCTGATTTGAAACAAGGAACTCTAAACCCTGTTCCAGAGGCTACAACCTACAGGTTCAAAAGAGTGCAGTGCTATAAAAATAAACTTTCAGGTATTTACATCTCTGCAGTAAAATAACCAAGCCTTGTTAGTCACCTAGGCTCTTAATGAATGCGTGCAGAGAACTGCACAGGATCCAGAAATACCACAAACTGTTTAAAACCAGCAAACTACCTAAACTAGTTGACCAGGCAGTTATAGGGCCATTGTAGACTGCTGCTCCTGGGACCAGTGCATTCTCATGGGGTTTCTTTCATAGCCAGTAGGACTTATGTGACAGGGGGAGTGAGATGGCTCAGTTAGAAATTAACACAGGCAGAACCCCCCCACATGTATGTATAGATGTGGTTCAATTAAAACAGCTTCCTGTTACAAAAGTGCTGGGGACAGTATGGGGGGGAGGGTGGGCAGAAATACATTACCTGAAGCAGAGATGAAGAGCAGGATAATGGCAGTCTGGATTCAGAGACACTTGAGCTGCTGTGGTAGTTGCTATCAAATTATGCTTCTTGTCAGAGATAACATAGCTTGTAAAGAGAGCGTGTCTTTGCACTTCTGAACTGCTTAATAAAACCCAGTACAAAGAGCAGGGACTGGAAGCCAGAAGTCCCTATTTTGGGCAGATGCTCTGAGAGGTTGCCAAAAGATTTACTTTCTCTAGTTCTGTGAATCTTGCATCCTTTTCTGCATCACTTTATAAAGACAGTGGACAAATTGTCAAAACTGGCCTACACACTGACAAAACTTCCAAAAACACTTCCAAGGGAAGTGGAAGGACAGAAATTTTGGCCATCGCTGCATTTTGTGCAGAGGCACATTCTCAGGATCTCCAGCAACAGGAGGTGTGAATGTGGGAAGGTGTCTCATCCCTGGACAATGAACAAGCTAAGGTACTGAGTTGCTCCTCTGTGTCAAGGCAGTTCAGGGCATTAGCTGTGTAAAAGTGCATTTAACTTGCCTGATCTTAAAATAAATAAATAAATAAAAGTCTATCAGACTGATAGTTGTACATTTAGGTGCCTGCTTTTGGAGTCAACCATTAAGCCACATCTACTCCCAAAGGGCAGAAACCACTGGATCAGTGCACACAGCATGGGATGTCACTAGATGGGATAGGGTTTCTTACATATAGCTCTTTAAGGAGCTTTCCACTCCAGGGGCTGTGATTTTTGCCAAAATAGAGAAAAACAGTAGAACTTGCTTAATTTGTTTCTGTTTTTCCCACCTGAAGTGGCAAAAGGGGAAGCAGGGGGAGAATGAAAACTTCAAGATGAATAAGTCTGGGGAAAAAACAATGCAATGAAAAAATTGCTGATGAAAGTGACAGAAGAGTGGGTGGATAATAAGCCCAAAAACGACTTTAAATATAATTTTCCTGAAGGCAGACTCAGACAAATACAATATTGTATCAATCCAGGCGTAGCAATAAGAAATTCCAGGAAGGACTTCATTATTTGAAAAGGAGATGAATGAGTCTCTCATGGAGAAATGAGCAAATTTCCACATTGTTGAAAAGTAAAAAAAATTTTAAAATTAACACTCCCCCCCCCCGCCCCCGACAACCGTTAGGTTTGGGTGTCCAGACAATTGCAAATAATTAAGTACCTAGCTAGGATGGAGAGCAAGAAGAGGATAAATACATCTGAGCCAGTCCTTCAATTACAATACATCTGACAGCTAGACTGAGACTGGAGAGCCTGCTAAGCTGCTTGTTTTCATGTAGCTGGGAGCCAGGAACTATACACAGATGGTACTGAACTCCAGCTGAGATGCAACATGCATTCTCTAAGTGATGCCTTACGCCAGACACGTTGCAGAGAGATTACCATTTTTTATGTGGGTAAGTGTGGTCCAACACCCAAACATTCTGGAGAGAAGCAAGTGGCACAGTTGCTGTTGTGAAGGTGGAAAAGCATCCCTGTAGAACCACTGGTTCACCTAGTTAGTGCCTTGTGCCT
The DNA here is from genome assembly GCA_024611175.1 of Megaceryle torquata. Taxonomy (NCBI): domain Eukaryota; kingdom Metazoa; phylum Chordata; class Aves; order Coraciiformes; family Cerylidae; genus Megaceryle; species Megaceryle torquata. Next base: position 39,239 of record JANIJG010008595.1, read on the forward strand.
GTATGTTTGTGTCTGTATGTATGCATTCCTGCTTCTAGCTGCTGGTCTGTGTATTGAGCTTGTGTGAAAGCAAATATTTATACACTGGTTGTATTGCCTCTCCTCCTCTTGCTGCTCCACTGAATACGTGGGATGTGGTGGGAGAAAAAGTTTTCCACCATATCAGATTGCTTACACAGATGAGAAGATGTTCAGAGTGTATAAGATGTAAATTCCCAGTCAGATGCTCTGAAAAATACTTCAATTAAGAGCATTTTGCTTGTGTGTTTATTTATCCTTCACTATATTCTGCATGTACTTAGTTTGGCATATTTTTATTGACCAAATAATGGAAGAAATGATGTGCTTAAAATAATCAGAAAGGTATTACAAGATTATAAAATGAATCATGCTTTATCATTTTCAAACTGTTCTAGCACAGCAAATCTGTGACATCTTAAAATGATCTAATAACATGAAATCTTATTTTACCACACTCAGTTGTTTGTAATGGTAGTCTTGAGACTAATTTCATAGCTGAATTATAATGAGGGAGACACACATATGGAACTTGCAGCTACTCATCATAACCTATGAACAGACAGTAAACGCAAACATCTACCGCCAGCCTTGGATATTATATCTGCAGGAGCCTAAATGAATGCTGTAATAATTCCTTGACAAATGCTCTCTTAACCGCAGTACTGTGTTACTCAGATCATGTGTACATTAAGAACACTTAGTTTACATAATCACTTTTGTTTCTTTTGTGGCTCATTTTACTTTTTTATTCTTACTGTTTTGAAATGTTACGACCTTTCAAACTGGTACAGATCTGAGCTCTGAAGAGACTCTATGCTAAGCTATTAGTAACAATTTTTCTCTGCTGTATATTGAACATTCTTCCTTGCTGGAGATTTCCTTCTATTTTGCTGCTACTACTTTATGAGATTGATTACCGAGAATTGTTTATCACATCTTAATAAAATACATTCAAGCCACCTGTATAACTTTATTAAACATGTACAAACCTTCTACTTTTGTTCTAGAGGGATAACTTAGATCACAATTCCTAGTACAGCTTATTCTTCAATGCAAACGGCCCAGTGCAAAGAGTACTGTGTTCAGTTCTGAGCCCTTCACCACAAGAAAGACATTGAGTTGTTGGAGCAAGTTCAGAGAAGGGCAACCAACCTGGTGAAGGGTCTGGAAAATAAGTCCTATGAGGAGAGGCTGAGGGAATTTGTTTACTTACGAGGAAGAGGAGGCTGAGGGGAGAGTTTGTAGGAGTTTGTAGTGAGGTGGGTGAGGCCTCTTTGCTCATGTAAATAATGACAGGACTAGGGGAATGTCCTGAAGTTTTACCAGGGGAGGTTTAGATTGGCTATTAGGAAGAATTTCTTTCCTGAAAAAGTAGTCAGGTACTGGAACGGGCTGCCCAGGGAGGTGGTGGAGTCACCATCCCTGGACGTTTTCAAAAACCATGTAGATCAGTCACTTCAGGACATGCTCTAGTGGAATGGTGAGATGTTGGGTTGTTTTCTTTTGGGTTTTTGTTGATGGTTGAATGTGGTGATCTTAGAGGTCTTGTCCAACTGTGACAATTCTGTGATTCCGTGACATGCTCTGAACAGCTAATAACTAAAATGAAATAAAATACAATAATAACAACAATAAAACATAATAATTGTAATGAAAATAAATATAACAAGAAGAGAGAAACAGAACTCAAAAGACAAGTGATGCATAATGCAATTGCTCACCAACTGCTGACCAATTTCCCAGCCACGATCTGCCCTCACTGGCCAACTCTCCCCAGTTTATATAGTGAACATGATGTTCTGTGATACAGGATATCCCTTTGGCTAGTTCGGGTCAGCTGCCCTGGCCATGCTCCCTCCCACCTTCTTGTGCACCTGCTTGCTCCCAGAGGATGGGAAAACTGCAAAGTCTTTGACTTGGGATAAGCACTGTACAGCAACAACTAAAACATCAGCGTGTTGTCAACATTATTCTCACACTAAATCTAAACCACAACACTCTACCAGCTACTAAAAAGAAAATTGACTCTATCCCAGCTGAAACCAGGACATAATGTTAGACGTGTATTCCAGAAGAGGCACTTTTAATAAAGATCCACCAGCAATACCTTGCATATGCCTTGCCTGAGCAGAAAAGCTGGGTGCTCCCAATTGTGACAAGAACATTTGCCAGACACTCAAACCTCCTTCTCAAACCCCAGCTACCTTCAGCCCAGCTCATTACACGAAGAAAAGCCTGTCAATTACCTTTGTTTCCTCTTACCTTTTGTGAACGTTTCATACAAGCATCAATAAACGGTGCCCCAACTAACCTCTCGATGTAGAGGCTGCCTGAATACAGTCTTTTGGGAAATCTATCCATGAACACCTAATGGTTTAGATTATCCCAGGACTTACTTCTGCCATCATGCAGTGCTCCTTTGCTCTTGAGTTGTTCTGCTGTTACCTAAAATTTCTGCAAGTTGTACCACATAGGGAGGAGAAGGAGGAAGGGCACAGAAGAAAGGGGCCTCTCATGACCCATCTGGAGACTGATGAGAGCTGTGGAGGGAATAGAAAGGAACTGTGGGCATGAAGGAGAGCTGGAGAGTCCAAGTCCATGGGGAGGAGCTGCGAGGACAGGAGAGAGAGTTTCTTTGCAGCTCTCTGACCAAAGGATGCTCTGAAGTAATTGGGAGTATCAGTCAAGACAGGCTTTCTTGTCCAGACTTGTCATGACATATTGTATATGTCATGTTGGTTTTGGTTCCTTTAGTTTTCTTTTGTGAAATACAGTATGTAGGAATACCAAATCTAGGTTTTTCTATCACCATTCAGTATATCTCTAATTTTAAAATGTATAATACATAATTCCCCAATGTGCAGAATCTTAAATTATTATATTCCAATCCTTCGATGCCATCATATTTCATTCATTTCTCTTCTGTAATAACTATACATTCTGGAGATGCTTTCACTGAGCCATTCACAATGATACATGAGTCTCTTTCTTGAATAGGCAAAGTTAATTTACTGCCGTGGGATATGTTATAATAGTAATATGTAGTACATGTACTGTTTCTCTCGGCACATTGTTCTGTATTGCTCCTTCACCCAGCACACCATGGCTGACCGAAATTCCTCAGCCTAATCTTACAATAATAAGGGGTGTCTGATTTTGCATTACATAAAAACATGGCAGCCATATGGTCAACTTCTTTTTCTGTCTTTTCAATAAACATACTAATAGCTCTGGTTTGTACTTTGGATTCCGGCAGCACACCTGTAATTTTTTGTCTTATTCCCTCTATATTTTTCTTAAGCCTTGTAACCTGTTTTTAATCAATAGCAGCCATATGCCTTCCAGGCCATGATTACTTAGCTTCATGTGTAGTCTCCTGTGTGTGACATAAGAGCCTTTTTTCCACCTCCAAACACATTTTAATCAGTCAGCTCTTTCCTACCTACCGCACGGCTGATGGTTGTCTGAAGGACTCCAGCAGATTGCAGAAATACCATGGGCCATGCTCGGCACATCTAATTCTGGAACGGTAATTTAGCAATGATTTGGGTGCGCGTACTGCAACGCGATCTGAGTTTACTATGACATTTCACAAGCTTTTCATTATGACAGCCATAACGTAAAAGCCTTTTCGGGAAGGAGTGAGTCAGCACGACCCTATGCCACCTTCCCTTGGCCGAGCATCTGGCAAGAGCCAGGCTGGCCACCATGGCCTCCCGCGGGCTCCCGCTGATGGTCGCAGGGCAGCCTGCGATGTTTGTCATCCATTACACATTGCTCTGAAACATTATTTGCAAATGAGGCAGAGCTTTTCTTGAGCAAGTGTTTCTAAGTATTTCCGTGGACGGTTAAGAACCACCAGCTCTGAGCCGCCAGGGGAAAAGCCGGAAGAAGCTGCTCAGGGCACCGGGCGTTAAATGGGGGCGGACGTCATCACCGCCTCCAGCCACGTCACACCCAAGCGCTCCTGCACGTGCTGGGCGCCCGAAGCATGTAACTTATGCTGTCATGAGTTGAGCTGTTCTGGGGCCCGGCCCCGAACTTTAAGGGTTGTGCTTCTCGTTATCGCCTACGGGAGGTGGTCGAAGCCAGCCGGACCCCGAGGGGACGCTGTGGCCTCTCGGGCGGCTCTTCCCCCCGCGCCTTGCCCGGGGCCGGGGGGGCTGGCGGGCGGTGGGAGGAGCGGCTCTGTCGGAGAGCCCTGTCAGCGCGGGAGGGAGGGACCGGGGCGGGCTCCGGCGGGGTGCGCGGCCGGGGCCCGGGCCCCTGGAGCGAGCGGCCGGGATGCGGTGCGGGAAGATGGCGGCATCGCCGCCGCCGCCAGTCGGGGCGGCGGGCGCTTGGGGCGGTGTGCGGCGGCGCTGCCAGCGGCTGCTGTACTGGGTGCCGGTGCTCTTCATCTCCAGCATTCTCTGCTGGTCCTACTACGCCTATGTCACCCAGCTCTGCCTGCGTGAGTGCCGCCGCGGCGGGTGGGGACCTCGGCGGGTTCCCGCGGAACGGGTTGGCCGCTGCCGCCCCCCGCCCCTGCTGGGAGAGCAGTGGGACAGGGGCGGGGGTCCGCGGCGTGGTCCGTTGTTTGTCGGCACTGGGGCTGCCCCTGCCCACCGCTGCCACACCCGCGAGCTAGGCAGGGGCCGGGCCGCCTCGTGTGGCCGGCCACGCGCTGGGCTAGGCGGGATGGAGGCTGGCGGAGCCACCCCTCTGCGGCCCCGTCCCCCACAGACGGTCGGCGTGATGTTGGGCTCTGCGCTGTCCCGTGTGCCTCCCCCGCGACCCGGACGCGCGAGGTTTCCACCTCCCCGGGAACAGGGAGGGGAGAGCACCGGGCTTTTCGCGAGCGTGAGCTTTCGCCGTGGCCTGGGACGCTCCGTCCCCGAACGTGGCACCGGGAGACGCCCTGTGCAGACGGCCTGAGCAAAGTTAGCTGTCCCTTTGTTTTCCTCCCTCTGGTCTTCTCTCGGCTAACGTGGAAGTGGGAGCAGGTAACAGAAAATCCCCGAGTCTTCCTGTGCCGCTCTTCGGTCATCTAGAAAATGCCCGGCTGTCACAACTTGGTGCGCCTTTGGCATCAGTAGCCGGCAGTTCATTCAGAAGTCATCCCAGCTGTGCACCTTGGCTCTTCCTTAGCATTAGGCAAATAATTAATCACGTACCAGAGATTGGGCGTGATCTGAGTATTTGCGTGAATTTGTTTTGTTAGGGTCTCTTGAATTAATTTCATTTTCTGTTGCATTGTATCTCATAGAAAAGTTCATCTTTAAATTTTAGAGGCTAATGTATGGCGTATTGATGTTTCATCAACAGTATTATAATAATGGCACCAAGGAATACAAATTGGCTCTCGGCTTCTCTTTCCACTCCACTGTAGGTGAGGTTCATAATTGACCATTGGTCATTCAGCATCTGTTTAAGTAGCAGCGTTGAGGGAAAAAAATCCAACTCAAGCTATGTGCATTTATATGCCTGTATAACTTTGCCAGACTCCAGCTGTTTGTGTTGAAAATCCCAGCAGATTAGTACGTAATTGTGGACTTTTTTTTAACAGAGGACTGTGATAAATTTGTTTGTCCTGCAAATGCTTGACTAAGTAGTAGAGATACTAAGCGAAAAATGATTGCCAGGCCTAGCACCTCTGTTTTGGAGGGAGGTGCTTCCTATACGGGAGCTTTTTCCATCTGTGTGGAGTGTGTTGGTTTGGTTTGTTTCTTTGGGGTTTTTTGTTTTTGTTTTTTGTTGGTTTGTTTTGTTTTGTTGTTGTTGTTGTTGTTGTAGGTGTTTTTTATTTGTTTGTTTAGTTTTGTTTGTTTTTCCTCTAACATTAATATCTGGTAGCTTTAAGTGCTGCTCTTCAACTAAAAATTGGGACTTGAGTTTTTGTGCCCTCTCTAGAGGAGGACTCAAGTTTCTACTTCCAGCACAAGGAAGAGAGCTGCCTAGAATGTTGTGGGAGAAGTTGGCTGAGTTAGTCTGGAAGGGGGCACTATAAGCTGATAAGAGAAGGGCAAGGGTATTTTGAGGGACAGTGACCCTCTAGTTAACATCTGTCTTAATGTATGCAGCCATATTTTGCTTACACAGCAAAATAGGCTTGATTTGGGCACTGCTGTTTGAGTGATCAACTTTTTTGTTGGGTTTTTTTTTTCTGTGTAATTTTATGTAACAGGGGAAAATTGGGTTTTGGCTTACCTGACAGCAGGTATCTCTTAGGGCAATGGCATGTTTGAAACTTATTTCAAATTATTAACTGTAGTACCATTATTCCATGAGAACCATTCAAAGCAAAAAACCTGTGCTGGAAGGAGAGGAAGAGGGAATTCTGGGGCTCTGCTAAAACATCTTTTAATTAATTCCTTTCTGTGGACAGAGGTGATTTTTTTTTTGGTGTGGGTTTTGTTTTGATTGTTTGTTTGTTCCCCCCCCCCGACCACCACCCCTTCCCCATTCTGCCTGTCTCGACAGTTTTTTAATTCACTGTAATAATTGCCTGGGACTTCTGCTAATTTAATCTTTTATCTATATCTGGATGTTTTCCCTCGGTTTTGGCATATTAAGATAAAATAAACTTATGCCTTGTCTTACTAATGAATATTTAGTGTAAACAACAGAAGGAATAGCTAACAACTCTGAGAATGAAAGCCAACGGCAGGAATAGACTGTAAGAATTTCAGTGCTTTCAGGCCAGCCTGTCTACACAGTGCCTTTTTTATTCTTGAGCGCTGACTGCTAAAGAGGACATATATAGCTGCTTATTTTATTGTAGCTTACTGTCAGTGGTGTTAATCACAGCATACAGGAAACAGTGTTAACCATTGGGCAGTAGGAATTAGCGAGGACTTTGCACAGTCATACTGTAAGTGGTTTCTTTGAGTTTCAGTAATGAGAAAGTGTTACAGATGTATTTTAAATGTTGGGTTTGGGTTTATTTTTACAGTTTCAGTGGATTGTTGTAGGAGGGACTTTTTTTTCAAAGAAAGAACAAATCTACTAAGATGATCCCTTTCATTGCTAAAGTTCAGTAGTTACAGAATTGAGTGGCGCTTCTAGAAACAAGAAAAGGCATTAGATAGAAAGAGAAAAAGGAATCCATAACTTTTAACTGTAGTATTACTATGTCTGGAGCTCCATCTCTATTAGTGGATTCAGTTAAGTGCTCATGCTGCTTTAACCTTTAAGGAAAAAGAGAAGGGTACTGAACACTAGCAAATGGTTATCTTCTTCCTGCTGGTTATAGAATACTGGAATTAAATGTGTAAATTAACTGGTTTTAAAACACCTGACTAAATATTGCTTCTCTCTAATCCAGTTAAATTCTCTTGATTTTACTGGTGTTGTCATCTCACAACCCCTGTCTAGTGGTAGTAGTTGTCTTTTTCCCCTAAATGACTTTCTTTTTTTTTTTTTTTTTTTTTTTTTTTTTTTTTTTTTTAAATTTTTTTTCTTTCCCTTGGGAAAAAAAAAAAAATTTTTTTTTTTAAAAACTGAGGGGGAAAGATTTTTTTTTTTTTGTTTAAAAAAGAAGAGGAAATACAGGTGATGTACAATGAGTACATTGACCTTTGATAGCTGAACCGCTGAAATTTCAAAACCTGTATGGAACAGTAACATAAAGTGCAAATGGATTTCTTTCCCCAACTCCAGCATCCATGCATCTGTACTTGGAAAATACCTATTGTATTCAGTAAACTGTATGAAAAGAAAATATTTATTCTTATGTCTTCCTTAGGTGTATCTCTAACTTGAGTTAGTAGAACTATAAGAGACTTAAAGTAGTTATCAGAACATGAGTAGTTACCCACTCCATGCTTTGCTAAGGCAGAACCAGTATTTGCATTTGCATTTCCTTACAGTTGTTTGTCAAAAGTTTTTTTTTTTACAAACTAGGATGTTGGGATCCTTTTTGGTCTTTTGTTCTGTTTTCTTTTGTTTTCCTGCCAGTTCAAGATTGGAGTTGCATATAAGAAGGAATATGTGAAAATTTAACAGTGCTGTGACATGTTTTTAGTGAAAATACCAACTGTGCTGATGAAAGGTTATCTAATAAGTAGAAACTGGTTGTATATGTTCAATTTTTATCTCTTTTTTTATGTGTCACTGATTTTAATTCTAAGAATAGTGCTTTTGCTTTGGGAATTATTTCAAAAAATGCATCTTGAATTTGTAACTTTGAATAAGATAGATTTCCTGTGAAACATAGAAATGAGCAGTAAGCATTTCCTGACTACTTCAGTGAGGGGAAAGGGAGGAAATATTGCCACCTGGTGAGTGATTTGCCTGATTTGGGAAAGTATTAAGTGTCTTAGGCACAGCTGAAGATACATTTGCAATGTAGTCAGGAGGGCTCAAAAGCCACATCTGTGTTTTTGGAGTAGAATATATATATGACTGGGATCTGTTCACAGGTTAGACAGATCCTACCTTCAGGTTGGAACAGAAAAACATGGAATGACATCCAGCTGCTAAAGATGTTAATGACCATGAAAGATTTGTGATAGAGGATCAGATCGATTAGTGCCGAATTGAGGTTTTTGACTCTGTGTAACATCAGTGAAAAGGAATTATAGCAGGATAAAAAGCTACTTAATTCATCACAGTTTAGAGGGAGAATTAATGCATGCCCTGTAGGCACAGCACATCAGGAGATTACAAGTGGCAGAAAATAAGGGGATAAAAGCTGATGGGGGGGAGGGGCAAAGGGAAAAAAAGTGATGAGGCCCCAAGATTTGGTCAGCTGGATTTGATCAAAGGATTTATGGGACTTGCTACTTATGTTTTGTAATCTACAGTTCACATTAAGCTCTAGAAATACAAGTACATTATAACGTTGTAGTTGGCTGTTGTCAAGTACCAGTTAAATACTTTGTACATTTGCTTCTAAGGTAGCAAAGGACTGGTCAAAGCAGATTTGTGGTTTTATACTGTATTTTGCAAACACCACATCTTTTCCTCTTCTGAGATCCCTGGTTACTCTCAGAAAAGTTTAAAAACTGGTACCTAAAGTAATATTGGCTTCTAGATTTTAGCCAGCAGTAACTTCTGGGAATATCTCAAATTCCATTTGATTTCTTTCTCAGACTTTCAGAGGCAGCTGCCATTCTCTGCTTCTGAAATGGAAGTCTGCATTAAGTACAACTGGCTATCTCTCCATGTAGTGTCTTGAAATTTAAACCATGCCTTTAAGATGAAAATATAAGATATATGGTGAAGATAAAATTATTAGTTAAGACTGTATTTTCAGTTAAAGATGTAACACTCCTTGATATATAACAACTTGACTAGATGTTCTTGTCAGGTTGTATTCGTTTTTGGTTTGTTTTTTTTTTTTCTAAAAAGCATCTGGTTGTACAACTTCCCTGGTAGTCTTGTCTTCAGTTAGTCCTTGTGACAAATAAAATAAATGGAAACTTTGCAAGGAAAAAATATTAGATCAATTCTTAGCCATGCTCAATTCAAAAGCAGTGGTTTTGTGGCCTTACCTTAAAAGGTACCAAATAGCGGCTTGCTGCTGGGGAGGTGCATGTTGATGGGCACGGGGTTAAAATGAATTTACTGAACATTCACAAATATTGTCAAATCAAAGTGTTTGCCTTATTAATGAGTAGTTACTCCAACCTTAAATCTCCCAGGAATATTTCTGTTACTTTTGTCCTTAAGCACTGGTGGCAAAGCATCTACCTTGTCATTCTGAATCAATGTAAATCACTGGTCTCTCTAGCAAAGAGTTAGCTTTTAATAAAAGGGCCTTTTTTTTTTTTTTCATGAAGGCCTGTTGCAGACAAGTATAGAACATTTGTCACAACTATAAAACACTTTTATGTGTACAGAGAGCTGTGTTAAACTGCATCTATAGATCAGTGTTTTACAGCTTCAAATATGCAGTAAAGATAAAATATGTACTTAGTTTTGTGAATCAGATCCAAGATGTTGAACTGCATAAAATTTTGAGAACAACAGCTATTTATAGATGTAGCTGCAGAATCTCTGAATCAGATGGATGTTAGTTTCCCCTTCCAAAGTTTTAAATATTTAAAAAATATAGATAAAGCATGGAAGCAAGATTTTATACATCCACTTCCATCAAAGCTTAAAAAAATTAATCACTTTCTTCAGTTTTTGTGGTGTTTTGTTTTCAATATAGCCATTGCATTTACTGTTCGGGAACTTTGATTTTGAGTTCAGAAGTCAAGAAAAATTTAATGTTAGAAAACCAATGCAAATTTTTACATGAATTTTATCTTCCAAAATTTTTTCTGTTTTGTGGTACCAATGTGTCTTGCCATGTGTCTAGCTGAATGGAGATAGATGTGTACTTAATTTTTCCATGGGTGAATGCAAATAAAAATTTCTAGATAAATTGAGCTGTAGTTCGAGAAAGGGGAAATTCAGCTCCATCACTGAATTCAGGTTTGACCTTCTCTTAGCAAACTAATTTGGTGATGGAGTTGTAGCAGACATTTTTGATAATTCTGTGGTTCTCCTTTGCTTGCTAAGGTAGCATTCCTAATGCTGCATGGCTCTCTCCCCCTGAGTAAGACTACCACAAAGTGTGGGATGAATTTCCCAGGCTTCTCTGGGTTTCCTTTCCATCCTGGACTTTTTCCTGTCTTTTGTAACACAACTTTCTTCCCTCAGTCACTTGGTTTTTGCAAGCACAGGCTGTTTATCAGCATTGACTACTGAATGTGCTGTTCCTGTTTCTGGCTGCCTGTGGCTCAGGGCAAGCAGGGAACGATGCTTCTGGCTCAGAAAATTGGCATCTGTGTTGGCAGAAGTCCCAGCCTGATCCCTAATTCTGATGAGCACCGTCTGCAGGCTACGTAATGAAACAGAAAGGCTCTAATTACGTGATAGTCTGCTAGTACTGAACTGTAAATGGCATGCTGACACTTTAGCAGTCAAAGGTTGATTCTTAATGGAATTGGCCTCTGCAGTATCTCAGGTGAACAGAGCTGTAACTTTTTAATGTCTTCTTGACGACAGGTCATGGCTTTTTAATTGTCCCTGTCTCTGAATATATGGGAGTATCATTCCATTCCTCTCTCAAAGGGTTTTACCCTGTTTTCTCTCAGATTGTAGAATTTGCTTAGTGGTTGGGACTGGTGTGTCCTTGGTGTTTATATTGGTTATTGTGGCATAAATGCTTTTTACCCTTATTACTTGTATGCTGCTATCTGACTATCAGTAAGTGAGTTGGCAGCATTTAAGCTGATACTTACTAATGGCAGGATGCACAGTCTGACCTACTTTTCTGTGCACTATGAGCAGTGAATATAACCCTTTGAAAGAGAAATGATAAAACTGCCAGAAAGGCTGGTGTAAACGATTCACATACTGTTGACTACTACAGCAAAGCCATATCACTGAATCTACTGAAAAATCTAACATTTTATTTAAATAAAAATATTATATGTGCTATTCAGAAGGTGGGGAAAATAGCAAACATTACTTAGATTAAATCCAAAATTAGGAGGTTTTTTCATGTTAGAATATTATTTTCCATGCACTTAAATAGTGTGACTTTAGAATTACAAGTATCCTGTGGTTACCCTAAGAAGTCTTTGTATCGTGGCCATTCTACAAATAGAGAAAATTCAGTTTTTAAGGGAAATTGAAGAAAGGAATTGATTTCTAAGGTCTGTTGGTTGGTTGGTTTTGTTCTCTGCTGGTAAATTCTGCCATATTTGTGGAAGAAAAAAAAAAAAAGGCAAGCAACCAAAACAAAACACAAAAAACCCTTTTATTTCCTCCCTGCCTGTGGTAGTGCAGATGCCTGTCCATTACCTTCCCACACATGATACCTCCTTCAGGAAGCATTTGTCAAAGGTAATTTAGAAAGGCATAAACAGAAGTACTTCTCTTTGTGAACAGCTGCAGGTTATTGGGTATCTTGAGTATTCCTCTGTGTCACTGTCTAAAGAGATGTTTGTTAAGCAGTGCAGCCAGTCTCTCTGTAAACACCAGTTACAGTAAGAGGAGAAAACAGATGGTAAGAGTGAAGATACTGCCATCTCTCTTCAGACTTGCTCTTTCTTCTTTGGTGGTTGCAATTCTGGAGCCTAAGCAATAACTCAGAGTTATACTCAGGTGGTAAAAGACAAGATGTATCAAAAACACCTGGTTTTCACTCTGCTGGGATTAACAGGGCATCTGTGGGCACTTGGCTTTAGCCTTCATGGTCTGCAGCTCCTGACTGTCAGGAACATTTGGCTTCCAAACTAGATACTGCAGAAGCTGAAAAAGACAGTCCACCAAGCAGGTGCAGACTCTTCAGAGTGCATTTCATCCCAGTGGTGGACAGAAATTTTGAAAAGCTGTAGGCTTGCTAGCTTGTAGTCAGGTAGAAATTACTAAATTTGGTTTTATTGTTTGTTTTTGTCCTTTACTTACAGACATGTGGAAAACACATTAATTAATACATGTTATCCAAGGTTAAGTGGGGGAAAAAGGACCACAGCTGCTTTCCCAGCAATGTTCTATGCCATTCCCTCGTTAGGAGAGAATAATGCCACAAATCATTGGGAAAGGTTGATTAAGTAGATTCTGGTATGAAACTGCTTGACTCTTGAAAAAAGGTTTGGAGATGGAGACCGTACAACATGTCTGGGCGATTTGCTCCACTGGTGGACTTTTCTCATGGGAGGAAAAGTTTTTCCACTTATCTTCCAGCCTCTCTGAGTCTTTCTGGATGAAAGTTCTGCACACAAGCACACCAGTTGGTGTCCTTAGGGTGGTGTCATATGTGAACTTGATGATGGTTCAATACATCAGAGTAGGACAGCACAGCTGCTTGGTTTTTCAGTTGGAGCCTTGTGCCTGCTGTTTGAAAACCAGCCTTGTGCAGCCATTTTTATTAGGAAAGCAAGAGTGGATGAGAGATCCACAGTGCTCTTGCTCACAATTGTAGGTGCTAGTATGTTACAGGTTGTAGACTGCTTAATGGGGATGAATAAATGTGTGGTGCAGTGATCTGGGTGGAAAGAGGAGAGCACCACAAGGTTTTGATCACATGGGAATTTCTGATCTCGCTAAGATACCTGTTGTGAAGTGGTTATTTTTTTTATTATTACTGGTGCATGATAGCCATGTACTCCACTCAATGCCTGACAGTGCCTTTCTCAATCTTCTGCTATCCCCAAATCCTGTAATCTATGGTCAGTTTCTTAAAAGAAAAGCAACTTCTGTCTATTTTTGTTATTTTTATGCATTGCAGATATGAGGTATCACTAAGTATTGCTGGCAAAACCAGTTCTGATCTCTCTTCCACAAGAGCAGAATGTATATATAGACAGTAAAACCTGTACAGTAACTGTTCTTTGGAGGTGGCTTTCCTTGGGTTAAACTTGAGCAACTTCAGATAGATGGAGGTGCTAGTTTTCAGGACCTGAGCCTGGGAATGGGAGCCAAAACCCTTATAAGCAGTTGTCATTGTCTACCTATTCTTGTGATGAGTGTACACAGCATAGAAACTTGATGGTGTGTGGCCTTAAACTTGTATTGTTTGATGATTACTCTTCCTTCTTTGGATGAAAAACAGAAGTTTAAAATATTCAGTTGCATCTTTTGCTGTTTAAACATAATTTTTACTCTTTCCTTTTTTTTTCTCATTTTTCAGTGACAATGACAAATATTGGAGAAAAAGGTAAGATTTTTATTAGCTATTTATAAGTGGAATTCATATACCAGGGTAGTGTAGTAGTTTCCTAGTAGAATTGAGATACAGGTCTAACCTCTTTTAAGTAAGTGCCTCTTTTTTGTGTTCCTCAGCTCCTTTTATTGTCCTGCTGTTTCTGAATATTGCATTGGCCATTCCAAATAGAGATGAGAACTTAGAACATTTTACTTCTCTTACTGGCTTTCAGAAGTGTCAACTAAAATAATCCTTATATTCTGTTTAAAAAAAAAAAAAAAAGTTATTCATAGCAAGGAAAGCTTGTAAAACCAGAACTTCTCAATGAGCAAGGTGTTTGTGCAAAGCACAACATACTTAAACGGGAGGTGAATTTTTTCCTGCAGTTTCTTTTTAGTCAGTGTCTTTGAAGAAACAGAATCCTTCAGATACTCAACTTTTTTCAGAAGATAATAAAACTGCCTGATTGGCTATCGTGAGAGTTCCTACCTCAAGGCTGTAGCATGTTTAGATTGCTTCTCCAGGTGCTATTTTAAATACTACAGCACAATGTGGAAGTGTAAAGTGTGGGGCTGCAGAGCTTTTGGGTGAAGGTGTTGGGAGTTAGGAGGCAAACTTTATGCTTTTTATGTTTGTGTATTACTGCAATTGTGTAATCAAGACATTGATAGCTTCCTCACTTAGAAAAAGTGTTTGCTAATTTGGAAGCATTTGCCTGAAAAACTTTTTTCAGTTTAGTGATGTCTTCCCCCCCCATACAAGTGCAATAAGCATATCTGCAAATTTCAGCACCTGCAGATTTAGGAGTAATTCTAGTTTCTTGCTTCTCCATAGTGTGTGTATGTGGGGGGAGATAAGTGTGGTGGTGTTAGGCATTGCTCATAAAGCACATTATTATTATCAGCAAAATGCATTAATTTAATATTACATTTCCTTAGTTTTAGCTGCTCAAAGCTTTGGTGAGCTTCAGCCAGTCAACAGAAATTTATCCTGGCTGTTCTTCTGCCCTAAGTGTTTTCAGGGGTGAAAATTGGGCAAATGGGGCTTTGCTGCAAATTTCCAGGCAGTTCTAGCTATGGTTGCTACTTGTAAACATTTGTTTGGTTGGTTGTTTTTGTTTGTTTGGTTTTGTTTTGGTTTTTTTGGTTGGTTGGGTTCTTTGTTTGCCTTT
>JANIJG010008596.1:0-22183 GCA_024611175.1 Megaceryle torquata
TGGCCTGGTTTGACGCCCCCCCCCCCCCCCCCAGTTTAGAAGGTATTTGAACCACGTAGATTGAGTTTCGCCAAACGAGATCACGAGTCGAAATTAGTAGGTCTGTAGGCCAGATGTTGCAAACGCTAAAGCAGCGGCGGCAGGAGCCGCTGCCGAAGCAAAAACGGACCCCTCCCCCATAGCGATATTGGCTTGGAATAAAATATTTTGTGATTAGCGTACGGCTCTCATTAAACTCTGGTGCCTGATAATTTCTGATTTGTGTGTTTAAAGTATTTTCTGAGGCGGTGACCCATTTCAAGATTGCATTTCCACGCACTCAAGTATCGGGCGAAGCGACATTATCGCGCTTTCCCAAACCCCAGCCCCGACTGTGTATTTACGTTGAATTTAAACCCTCAAATAAGATGTAACCCGAACCTAATGCATGAAAATTAACGGTGATCTTGAGCGCTTAGCAGCGATGGGGTGGGTGAAATATCACGGATCTGATCGATTTCCTTTCTCAGGGGAGGGGGCGGCGGGTGCGGGGACCCGAGCGGCTCCCTCCGCGCCGCGATGCGGCTGAGGCTGGCCCAGATTCACCCCCCCTCCTCGCTCGACCCCCCACTCCCTTTTAAGGAGCAGAAACGAGCGTCAGAACGATCGTTTCCCAAACTCGGGTAATCTCCTCCAAACGCCTCTTGTTTATAAACAAGGATGTTAAAATTATTCCGATAATGAAGGGCTGCAGAGCGGGGACGTTCGGCCCAGCCGCCCACCCTCCTCTCCCCGTGGATTACCCGAGACTGGCGGGGCCGGTGGGCTTTGTGTGGCCGCTGCCGCCTTTCTGTAACCCCGGCGCGGGCAGACGGTTATTTTCTACCGGTCAAAGGAATATTTCGTTACTCGGGGACCAAAGGGGCAGCTCGTTGTTTGGGGGGAGGGAGGAGCCTCTCCCCCCCCTCTCTCGCCGCATTTCACGCACTGCACAGGTCCCCCGACACCGAGAACCGGCGCTGCCCGCCGTTCCCTTTGTCTAGGGCGCCACCGCCCACCCCACCGAGCCCAGCGCAGCGGCCTCCCGCTGCCTTGCGGGGGGCCGTGTCTGTCCGTCCGTCCGTCCGTCAGTCCCCCCCGCCTCCGTCACCCGCGGCAGCGCACTCGGCGCGGGCAACACTCGCGCTCCCCGGGGGCGGCCGCTGGCCCCGACGGGGTCAATGCCCGCGGCGGGGCGGGGGTGCCTGCGGTGCCGCCGCGCCCCTGGGCTCCTTCGGTGAGGCCGCGCCGCCGGGCGGTTTCCCTGGCGACGGACGGGGGGCGGCGGGCGCTCCTTCGCGGGGCCGGGAGCGGGGCGGGGGCGGCTCTGCCTGCCCCGGCGTCACCTGCGACCGCCGGCCCCGCCGCTGAGGGGTTGGGCTCGGCGGGGCCGGGTGGGGCCGGGGGAGCCGCCGCGGCCGCGCCCGGGGGCCGCGGTGGCAGGAGCCGCTCTCCGGGGGTCCCCCCCTCCTGCCGCTCCCTCCCCACCCCGAGCGTTCGTGGCGGAGTGGTGTAAAGCAGGGGGCACCGGCGGCTGAAGGCGATGGCGAGAGCTGCGGAGGGCTCACCTTGCAGCGTGACGGCAACGGGACCGCGGGGCTTGGGCAACGGGACCGCGGGGCTTGGGCAACGGGACCGCGGGGCTTGGACATCCAGACAGCTTCCCTCGTCGTGATCCTCCTCCGCTTCCCGAGGGCACTCCACGCGTAGTGTTTACCCTGCTTCTTTTAAACTGGATATTAAGCAGATCGTGATTTCGTTGTTGTTGGTTTGGGGTTTGTTTGGGGTTATTTTTGTGCTGTGGGTTTTGTTTGTTTGTTTGTTGTTTTTTTTCACATTGGTTGTTGATATAACAGATCCCCCTGCGAAGAAATGCTGGAAGACCTTGATAGGACTTCACAATCAGTCTCAAAAGTCATCAGCCCACCTTGCACGGGTATATGCAATTTCACCCGCATGAGTATATGCAACTTTACTTTCCACTGTAGCAACATCTGAATTTCAGAGTAGTGTCACTGAAAAATTTCAGAGTGACTGTGGGAGTCTTGAAGATACATACTTTGTGTTATGCTTTTGCTATGTTTTTCAACCATTTCAATGCTTTGGCGTTTGTTTGTTTGTTTGTTTGTTTGTTTTTAACATAATGAAAAAAAATAGGAAAGAAAAGCAGAAAAAGCCTTGATTGATGTTATTCTAGATGCTTAGCTCCACAAGTTCTTCTGGAGAGTCTCTAGACCACTAGGAAATCTGGAATATATGTACACTCCCTGTGTCAGTCCCGGTGCACTGCAACCTGGACAGCAATCTTTGCTTTCTAACTCAAACCCTTGAAGGTGAGGTGCAAATAAAAGATTTAACCCCTTGACTCACCTCTTGAGCCCACCAGTTACCAGGCTGCTCTTTGTGACACAACACCCTTAAGCACCAAACAAACAGATACACTGGAGTGGAGATTCCTCTTTCTTAAACTTGCACTTTACTCAAGTTCCTGATCTTTTCATCTCCTTCCAAGGGGGGGGAGGAAAGAAAAGAAAAAAAGAAACAAACCAAACTTCTCAATCCCCAAACAATCCCTGATACTCATATCAGATATGAATGTGAAAATCCCAATTTTCTACACTGCGTTCCTCACAAAAAGATTTCTTTGGCAGTGTAAATATTTTTTTCTTTACCAGTGTAAAAGTGCTGGTGTATAGGTTATTGGAGATTTAGTGCCTGAAAAAAAAAAAAAAAAAAAAAAAGTCATACCACTTTAAAGTGTATTTGTGTTAGGGCTTTTACCACAGTAGCTGTGTTAGCAAAAAAAACCCCAAACATATCACCCATGTGTGGTGAGTGACAATATTTCTAGAAAACATGACAGCCACGACTGAGAGATAACTGAGAGGAGCCCAAAAATGCACAAGTAGAGTCAGGGCTGGGGAGCTGTTCTCAGGGAGGAGGTAGGATTAGTTTTCCCTAGCTTTGCCAAAGGTTAAGGGCCAAACCAGCGCCGATCTCCTGATTTCTAATAGTGTGTTGCAGCCCTAGGTGAAATTGTCCTTTTGCAGTACTTCCAAAATGTGACTCCTCTCAGCACATTTCACCCGAGATTATTTTCTTCCTCTCCATTTGGGAAGCCACTTGGGAAGGGGGAAGACCGAGGCGTGTACTGATGAAATGGTTTGCATAGTACTGCCCAGCAAATTAGTGTCACAGCCGGCTCAGAGTTACTGCTGCTTGGCTGTGACTTCAGCATCATTAATACTGAACCTGTGCCTCATACCTACAACTTGGATCAGGCATAAACACAAACCTTTCTGCCAAGCCAGCTGGGTATAAGCATGGTATATAGTGCTTATGTCAACTTCACACCGACCTTTTGTGAGGCGGCTAGAAAAAAAAGCTGCTAGCTTTCTGCCCAAGAGCAACTGAGGGAATGTTGCCCTGCAAAGTGTTTGGCCATATCTGGAACAACAGCTGAATGCAGTGCCACACTTTATAGGTTATGTGGCTATGGAAATCCTGACCTTACATCAGGTCCCTTGAAACTGCAATCCGTCAGTCTGTGGAAGCATGGCTTCTGGTTCCTGTAACCACTGCCCAACCCAACCTCTCATCTCACTAATATCCATCCTTTAATTGGTTTTCCCCAATACTGTATAAAACATTCCTTTTCCATCCATTCCTGCAAGGCAAGTAAATGAAAAGTTACTTTCATTTGACAGTCCAGGAAAAGGAGAAAGTGGCTAAATACCAGCTCCCTGCCAGTATAGCAGCTGTTCTCCGGAGTCCCAGGAAAACCCATCAGTGACACTCACGCTCAGCTGAAGTAAAAGCAGAGTCAAGAACACGTTTTAACTCCTGTTAAATTTTGAAACGTTTAAAAACGTGTCCTAACTTGCCACATGTAAACGGGACATAAATGTATTTTAACACGTTTGCTGGCAAATGCACTGAAATGCAACACACCCTGTCAACATTAAGAATTTGAAAACATGTTAATTAAAAGTTTTCACTGACACTTTTTTTTTTTTTTTTTTGAATACACCTTTATCCTCGTCCAGACAAGCCTTTAAAGAAAGTGAATCTAAGAGTGGTTTTGAGAGCTGGAATCCAGTGTTTACAGAAATCCTGAAACAGCATGTGTTTTCTGTTGTTCCTGTTGTGCCTCTCCCCTGAGCTATCTGAGCTCTGAGGCGGCACTGGAAACCTCTGTGTGTTCTGGGGTGTGTGGAGACCTTTCCCCTGTGCAGGGAGGGTAGCGAGCAAACAAACAAACAAACAAAATATAGTTTACATCAAGAGATAATGTTCTCTATATGCCACCCTTTCTTCTCCTGTCCCGGTCCTTATGGAGAAACAGTGTATCATATGATAGGAAAGAAAACATCTTGCTGTCCCAGGAACTGTCAGGCTGAGACAGTGAGGGAATTTCATTCTTGCTTTATAATCTGTGTAACCTATCTGATAATGAGAGAACAGGACAATATGATCTGAAAAAATGTTAAAAAGTTTCAAGTTCTAAAACTACATTCAGATTTGCGGAATAGCTGAATCTTTTCCTCTTTCCAAGAAATGACTATTTCATGATGTCCTAATCAGTGCTGAGGTTTCTTACTGATACATCACTTCAGTTTCTTTAAGCTTTAGTCCAGTTCGGTGCAATGCTATCAAAAGCTTTTAACCTTTATGTCACTCACAACCATTACAAGCCCTTTACTAATATTTGCCAAGCTTTTATTAGCTGAATACATTCAACAGTGTTTGTTAAATAGGATCCAGAGTGTTCAAATTTCCAGTATGCTGGGAAAATGAAAACTTAACAGAGCTTATATATTTTAAGTGTCTCATATACAGTTTGTCTTTCTCATATCCAATAAAAAAATATATATATCAACTGACCAGATAACCAACCATCAGTAATCAGACTGTGTAATTCTGGGAGAATGAAACAAATCAAAACAAAAAGAAAAACAAACAACCCACAAACTAAAATCAAGAATAAGAAAACGCAACAACAAACCCAACCCCAAACAAAAATTCTTTAGATCACACAAAAGCAAAAACGTTCCAGTAAAACTCAAGCCCCTCCCTTAACAGCAATCACAGCAAGAAACAACTAACATGGAAGGTGCAAATATACCAGTAAATAACTGGTCGCTGCTATATGCTGATTCTGCTTTAAAGAACCACATTTCAGCAGCAGAGAAAGAGCTTTGGGGCTCCATTGCATTAAGTAGTGCATGGATATAAAAAATTGAGATAGTAGTAGCTCTGCAGCAGGCAGTTGTAAACATTTTACATACGTCAGTCCTAAGGACTGACTAAATACTGCTCTGATTGTAGTTCCCCAACAGTTTTACCCAGGCTAAGTCAATGCTGCAGCAGTCCTTTGCTCCCTTCGTTCCTGTGAGCTGGCCCTACAGCTCCACTCCCTCTATTGTGCATGCCCTGGCTTTCCTCTGACCTCCCGACAAGCCATTATTTAGAGAGTTAAACCAGCAGAAAACTATTCTCTCTCTCTTCCCCCCTCCTTCCCATTTTAAGGGGGCAAGGGTACTTTCCTGCTGGCTTAGCTTCTGTGACTCTTGGTGTGGCCAAGACAGGTAGCAGTGATGACAAGCAGGTGATAACCTGATTCAGCGTGAACTTACGCTGCAGTTCCGATAGCATTTGCTTCAACATCACCACTGCCTCACTCAACCCCCCCTTCTCTGCAACTTCTGCTCTCTTCCATTTTCATGCTCCTCCTTCATTTCTTCTGAGAACAGTGATTTGAGTCAAAAAAGACTGATGTATTCATTAGAATGGCACTCACAGGTGATGCCTCATCAAGATTTTTTGGAAGACCACGTTGTGCTTTAATGATGTTATTTGTGTCATGTGGCTACAACATTTTTGATGAACAGTCCAGCCTGGCTTTTTTGAATTCCAGCTAGATTTGGGTTGTGGAGTGAGACTTAAGAGGGGAACTATGCACAATTATGCTGAAAAGTGTCACAAGGTGCGAAATGAAACTGATGGCCCCAGCTAAACAGAAAGTGATCTAAAATAGGAAATAGGAAGCATTTGTGCTTGCCTCAGAGACTTGGATTCCTGTCTTTAGTTGTTGTGAATTGAAACTGATTTAGGGCTAAAACAAACAAGAGGAGGGCTTGGGGTAACTTCGATGTCAAGCGCCTAGGCTCTCTACAGGGCTCAGGCTGTGAGGAGAAAGCCAAGTGCCAAAGTCTGTAATTTGCCCAGCTGGCAGGTAGAGGCTGGTACCCTGAGTCTGGTTTTATGATTCTCGCTGTCTGAGCAAATTCATCGTAGCCACAAGGTGTAAAAAGCTAAGCCAGTACAAGTTGTTATTATTACTCTCCTCAGCTTGGAAAGACTGCTTGCTTCAAGTAGCTGGAATAAATGCTACGTAGTGTATCCCAGTCAGCTTGGCAGAAATGTGTGTAACCTGTACTGTCTGGTGTCCTAGTAGGGCATAGGTTTGATATCTGGTCATATAATCCCTGTCTACATGGAAAGCTATCTAAAATGGGAAAGAGGAAACATTGATGCCTGTCTCAGAGACTTGGGTTCTTTATATTTGGATTTAGGGAAGCATATCTCTTCACTTGAAGCCAGCTCTCTGACCTCTTTCCTGCCGTGAGGTGCTTTAGCCCCTTTGAAAACTTAAGAGGCAGTCCCCTTTCATTTAGAAGCTCAGTGGTGGGGCTCAGGAAACATAGACTTAATTCCCACCTAAGAAAACTTGAATCTCTTCATTTACCTCCCCTTGATTTTCCCATGAAGTTCTAGGGTGAGGGAGTGTGAGAGCAAATGTTTCCATTTTCCCTTGCTGAAGCTGCTCAGCAAAGAAATAAAAGTAACTCTTTGGCATGGAGAATTACATAGTAGTTGCTCAAAAAAAACCCCAACAAACCAAACCAAACCAAACCAAACCAAACCAAACCAAACCAAACCAAACCAAAACAAAACAAAACAAATACCCAAGCACAATTCTGCAGTCTAATTGTTCAATGTGCTTGCCTGAGAGTGGGAGCCAGCTTGCCTCAGGTCTTTGCTCCACTAGAAAATGCTACTGTTGTCTAGTTCCTAACTTTCGGAGTAAGCAGAGTCCAGTCTTAGCAGTCTGACCCAGTGTCTACGACACACAGTTGTGATGACTTTTTATCTCATTCTTCAGCCATCAAATAATAATTTCTTTGCAAAGTGGAACAAACTGAGCAGAGAGAGCTGGTACACCCTGGCACAATCATGCTTCCAGCTAGGCAGGTCAGATGTGCGTCTTACAGTGGGGCTAAGAGAGCACTGCATGCCATGGCCCCTTCCCCACCACATGACTGACATGACCTCCTTCACATGCAAGGTAGATCAATGCCCTTATAAGCATCAATTGCTCTGGACATCACACACACACAGACCTCCTCTGTGTCTCTCCAGGGATTGCCCTTGGGCAGCTGCTTCTGAAGCACTTTGGATACAGGATAGCTGAGGTGGGACACAGGCCATTCGTTGGGCATCTCTTGTGGTACCTCTAGCCTCTTCTCTCTCCTGGCATTTTGAAAAGTGATGACAGATCACACCTTCAAGCTAGAGTTCCTGGGTGCAATCTGATGAATTTAGCAGCTGAGTGATAGGTTTAAATTCTCAGTTTGGGTTTGGATAACCAAACAGATTGCAGATCTAGCTGCCATTTGCAAATCTTTAACAGAGAGACAGATTAATTGATGCTTTATATTAGATATGTCAGACTTTCTATATATTTTTAATGTTTTTTTTTTTTTCATTAACACAGTGAAACAATGAATCAGACTATTCAGAGTATCATTCCAGTATTATACACCCCCACAATTTATATTATGTCTAAACATTTTCAAATTAGAAAACATTTATTTTTATGTGTATTTTGTCTTTTAGCACCTTGCTTTTCCTAGTAACCTAATGCATGCGGATTGAGTTCATACCCTGTTCTGCAAACCCCTAGAAGAGTCCACCTTACTTATCCAGCAAGTCCAGTTGTTATTAGGAGTATGTAGGGTGAGAGCCATCTCTTTATGTTTCCTGGGTAACAGAAATTAATGTCCAAACATTGAGGGGGGTGATCCAACCTCTCAGTGTAAGAAATAGGTAATGAAGGTGGTTTTGTTTATTTATCTTTAATTTTTAACAGTGGTTTTAGAAGTTTGCTTCCTAAATGTTCCCACATCCACACAGTAATTTTTGAATATGTAGCAACTGGGACAACTGAAAAGTCATTTTTGTAGCCAATATTGGAAGAAACCACAACTATGAGGCTAAAAGGCTGCAAGCCAGTAAATTAAGCATTGTTAAAACATATGGGTTAACAACTACAAATTCAGCTTTTTGATTTAGAATGGCATATATGTGTAATCCAAGAGACAGGAGGGGCTATTGGTGAAGTAACTAGTTTAAGACAGGGGTATTTGTGTCCAAATTCCTGCCCTGAGGCAGACTGCCTGTGTGACTGGGGTAAGTCTCTGTAGGTGTATCTTCCCTGCAGATCAGAATGCTGGATGGGGGCACTAGCTGTGGTACATCTTACTGTGCATACTGGAAGCAGATATGGAGACAAGCACAGATGAACTGACTCCACATCTTGTTGAAGAAATTTTTTCTGCCCTGAGGTCTCTGCATCTGTGTTGCCAAACCACTGTCACACAAAGGCAGCAGGAGGGCTGCATGGATGAACAAGAAGCTCTTGACTAAACTCAAACATAAAAAGGAACTATGCAAGTGGCAGAAGCAGGTGACCCGGGAGCAGTATAGACACCATGTGCATGGATGGGGTTAGGAAATCCAAAGCCTGCCTGGGGTTAGTTCTGGTGAGGCATGAGAAAGGCTTCTACACATACATCAGAAGCAAAAGGAAGACTAGGGAAAAATGTGGTGCCTACTGCTGAATGGGGCAGAGGCCCTGGTAACAAATGATACGGAAGAAGCCAAGCTACTGAATGTCTTCTTCACCTCAGTTTTTGCTGGTAAGATCAACCCTCAGGAACACCAGGCCTCTTAGACCAAAGGGAAAGTCTGGAGAAAGGAATACTCACCCTTGGTGGAGGAGGACCCCACAGAAAGGAATGCTTAAACAAACTCAGTGTCCCATGGGATCTGACGCGATGTACCCACAGAGGTCAAGGGAGCTGCCTGATGTCACTGCAAGGATACTGTTGGTTATCTTTGAAGCGTTGTGGTGATCAGGGCAGAATCCTGAGGTCTGGAAGGAAGCAAATACCACTTCTATCACCAAGAAGGGCAAGAAGAAGGATTTAGTGAACTATAGCTGGCCAGCACCTCCTCAGTTGCCAAAGAGAGGCTGGGGAATCTCCATACTTGAGGATCCTCAAAAGTTACCTGGACACAGCCCTGGGCAACTGTCTCTAGGCAGCCATGCTTGAGCAGAGTGGTTCAACCAAATGATCTCCAGAGGGGCCACCACAGCCATGCTGTGATTCTTTGTGATTCAGTGTGATATCATTTTTAGTACTGCCTCAGTTATGCCAATATGCACTTCAGTTTCAATATATTGAATTTCTGTGACCTCTGTTAAATATTTTATGGAACATGGATATTGTCATGGTTTGACCTTGGCTGGATGCCAGGTGTCCACCAAGATGCTTTATCACTCCCCCACCTCTCAGCTGGACCAGGGTGAAGAAAATAAGATGAAACTCATAGGGTAAGACAAAGGCAGTTTAATGAAAAATGAAGCAAGGCCATGTATGTAAAAACAAAAAAAAAACCCCAAAGAGTTATTCTCTACTTCCCATCAGCAGGTGATGTCTGGCCCCTTTTCTGGGAAGCAGGGCTCCAAACACTTAGCTGTCGCTCCAGAGGACAAGCGGATGCCCCCCGCCCCACCTCCTTTTCCTAGCTTTTATTGTTAAGCTGATGTCACGTGGTATGGGATATCCCTTTGGTCAGTTTGGGTCAACTGTCTCAGTTGCCTCTTTTCCTAAGAACTTGTCCACCCCATCCCACTGCGGGGGGAATGTTGGAAAACCAGCCCTGGTGCTGTGCAAGCCCTGCCCAGCAGCAGCCACAACACGGGTGTGTTATCAGCACCTTTCCAGCTCCCAGTGCAAAGCACAGCACTGGGAGGGTGACTGTGGATGAATTTAACTCCAGCTCTGTCAGACCTAATAGAGATATTAATACATGTGCCTTGGAAGAAGAAGTATGCCAAAAATTTTGAAGGGAACATAAATATGATTTCTATGGACATTTATATGAAAGAGAAACTTTACAATCTGGTTTATTTTTATTTTATTTTCCCCCTGTAGGGTACAAGGTACATTCAAGTGTGAGAAAACTATATCTGTAATAATGTTCTTGAAATTAGGTCCTAGGAAGCTGAGAAAATCATAGGTTGAATGTGAGCACCTGCCTTTTTAAGTTCCCATGCTTTCTATGATACTATGTTGGAGTCTATACAAACCAGATGACGTTGTGTCATAATATAATTTCTGTTTCTTCCTTTCAAATTATACTTTCTCACTCTTTAGTAAGGTCTCCCGTTTCCCCCCATGCAGCTATAAAAGGCTGGTTTCAGTCTGTTTAGGCTCAAGCCACGCACATGGTCTTTTATTGATGAAAGCAGATGGCAATTTCCCCTACAATCCATTTCCTTTTCACTGGCTGGCATGTGAAACACAGAGAGCATACTGGAGGACACACAGTCACACCATACCAGCCTCGGAGTACTCCCCTCACAGGGGAGAACACAGGACCTGCCTGCCCATGAAGGATCTGAATTACTGGAAACTATTTCGCATTTAGTGTGAAGCAATTAGACAATCTTCAGCTGTATCCTTTATTTCTTCCTTCTTAGCATGTAAATGTCCTTTTTATAGCAGATCTTTTTACAGAATTTATAGTTCTCTTTTCTTAAAGCTTCTCTTTCCTATTTCCTCATTTTTATTTCAGTCAGTCCCTTTTCATGGCCTGGGCATACAATGATATGCAAAATGCATACATTCAGGACGTAAAATCTTGTGTCTTCCTCTAATTATCTCATGGTATTGGCCTCTCTTATCTATTTTTTAATCTTCAAAGTGAAAATGATGTCTTTTTTTTGGCCATACTGCCTCTCATGCTTATGAGGACTCTCTAATATGTAGTGTTATCTTCCTTCATATGCTTCCTTAAAATCCTCCTTTGCTATTACACCTACTAGTGCAGAACAATGACTGATTACTACATTGTTTGGGGTTTTTTTGTTCATTTGTTTGTGGTTTGTTTGTTTGTTTGTTTTTGTGGGGTTTTTTTTGGTTTTGCTTTGTTTTCTCTTTTTTTTTTTTTTTTTTTCTTGGGTTTATTGGTAGCTATTTGGAGTCTGAAACCTCTGTGGGATCAGGCCTATCTTTGTGGGCTGACATTGCCTTATCAGTTAGCACAAGGACAGCAAACGTGCAAATGTGCTTTAATCTTCCCAGTCCCTGAGCAGAGTTCCCCTTTCTTCATCTTACTCAGCATTGCTAGAGAGGATGTGCAGGTCACTCAGTGTGTGGGCATAAAGCCTGTAAAGAGCTTTGGAGCAGCAACTGTTTTGACACAGCACATGCAAGGAACGATTTATCTTTCATTCTTAGATCCCTATGCATCATGAGCACTTTCATTTCCTTTTCTTTACCTCTGTGAGGATTTTCTGATTGCTTTTCATATGGCTATGTTCAGCACTATTTCTTTCAGAACCATTTCCATTTAAATTTTTCATTCATGTACAAAAAAAAATATTCTGAAATGGACTAATAAAGCATCTGACTCATTTAAATGCTTATAAGCCTAATACTGCATTTACATTGCTAAAAATGCAGAAATGTTTTTCTGTAAATATTAATTTTATGAAACTTTTATAATCACAGGAACTTTTTGTATTCTTGAGCATTGTGAAGTTTGTGCATATCACAGCATTTGAAATGCAGTCATGGGTGGTCTGGAAGACTATGAGCAGCAAGCATGAAGCACTTCTACAATGGTAAGGGCAGGAAAATTTCAAGCCAAAGATTATGGGAAAGCCACAATTCTTGCTGGATGTGCAGATGAATTTTCAATGCCCAAAAAAAACAGGTAGCATCATGATTTTTGAGATCCTCTTCCAAGCTCCACATGTTTGTCACAAAGTAAAATACAGCTCTTCTACAAACTGCAGCTTCTGGGGTGGTGACAAACAGAAACTCCCTTTCAGGCAGGTTCAAACTGGAGCAGTGCCTGGTGTAAGCAGGCAGATTGAAAGCACTCAGTCTGAAAAGATTGTTCTTTATGGAAAACACAGTTTGAGTCTTCAATATTGATACTAAAAATGTCTCAAGGTATAAACACATATTAGTGTTAGCAAACTTTTGGAGCAAGGGGTCAGTGAGTTTGTTGGAAGATTCAGATAAGGACAGTCGCTTTCTTTATGAGCTCCTCACTCCCCAGATAAAGCAGAGACCAGTCCTTGAAAGGCTTTCATATCTTACCTCTCATACCTCACATCTCCAACCTCACATCCCATTTATAACCTCTTTATAGAGGGCAGGCCACAGGGTGACTCCTGCTCTCCTTCCTTCGGAGAGGAGGACCCCGTTTCCAGCACAAACTCTTCTTCTTCACCTACTCCCTGACACTTCTTCTTGGAACCTACAGCTTCACAAGTCACCCTACACATGCAGAAACTCTACACTGCCATGGCATTTTCTTGAGGAGAATGAGGATGGTGAAGAAGGAGCTGACGGGGGCAAAGAAGAACCTATCATCTGAGGCAGGTTTAGCTGGAGCTGGCCAGTGGAGTGAAGGGCACTTGTGTCCCAGACACTCATCAGTGTCAGCATGCTGTAATATCATTGTCCTTTGGCACTGTCATCGTCAAGCACAGCTATCCCACCCCTCACCATGCTGCTTATTGTCCCTGGAAAGGAAGCTTTCTCTGTTCTGTACCATCAAGTTGTGTTTCAAAGCAGATAATTGTATCTCAAAGAGGCATTGTGTAAGATCAGAAGATGCCAGTCTGTCTGAAAGGTTTTAGAGGGGAGGTTTTGGCACCACAATACCTGAGATTGGGAAAAGATTGTATTATCTAGCTGTTTCTCCTCAGAGATACAAATTGCATCTATCTGCCTGGTCAACAAAGGGGTGGAAAGAAGAGGAAGACTGACTAGACCTTTCTCCAAGCTGTGGGTTCTCTTTACCTCTTTTTTTTTTTTTTTTTTTTTTTCCTACAAAGACAAGACAGGAAACACACTTTAGGTTTACCTGGGTGTTGATACAGAATGGTGATGTAAGGTTGTGGTCTCCAGCTCATTGCTAGGATCTGAGAAGTGCTCAGAACAGAACATTTCACTCTCTCTGTAGGAAATGCACGTCTCGAGCGTGGGTTAGGTCTCCCCCTGAGATGTTTCTAGCAGTACCGTTCAGAATCCCTGGCCAGGGTTACTCCAGCTCAGTGTCCTGTCCTGGAGAGCAGTCCTGTGCCTATGGGTGGGAGAGCAGGGATTTATCAAGTCAATTATTAGAGGAGTACAGGGTCCCTGGGCTGCAGATCAAAAAGTGGGTTTCTCATAAGCTGAATCTTCAGATGTATCATCATGTTGTCAGTCTCTTGCCTTCTGATGCATCAAAATGAGTTCTGGGGCAAAGCACCCTGCATCTTTTCCTCAAACCTTCATGGGTGGCTCCACAGAGATATCGCCAAGTCTGACAAAGGGATGAATAAAATATGGTGGGTTTATTTTTATTTTTATTTTTTTTTCCTGTTTGGGTTAATTGGATATCTTTTTATATAAAAATACTTTGCAATGTCATATGTTTCCTTGGGCAGAATTCACCTCCAGATCTGCATAAAGGTACAAATATGCTACTGTCACAACTGTACTTGAGCAGTTCTCAGAGTCTTCAGAAAGGTTAACAAATTATAAACCAAGAGAATCATTAAGATCTGGTGTTTCTTAATTTTATTTTTAGTAACTGATGATAGATTGTGGGTTCAATTAGATATGGAGGAAGTCTTCCAAATGTGGTGTTTTTCCCCTTAAATTTTATACTTCAAACCCCCAATCTGTATACACCTACAAGTATCACCTACATCTACATATAAATATATCTATTATGCATTGACTCACTAATCCATTTATCATGCACAAACCTTTACAAGTATCACAAACTTGCTGCAGTTAAACAGAGATAAGAGCAGCTCAAGTTCTGGTTTTAATAATGTTTTACTTGGCGTGTGTGTTTACATATGTTAACTGTCAATGAGACTGCTGAAAGGTGTCCTTGGTGAAATCAGTACACGTTTTAAGTTACTCTTACACTTCATTAACAAGGTCATGGTTTGGTATTTACTAGATCTTAACCACCGAAGCAGCAAATGTATAGGATTAGGAGAAAATATGAAAGGTAAAGTGTTCTGCTACTCAAATCACCACTGTGTTTGGGCATTTCTGAAAGAGAAAACGAAGCCAGCTCTGGTTTCCAGAGAAGTTATTGCAAACCTCATTGACAGCTGCACTTGCTAGTTGGACCATGCTTTTATTATCTCTATTAATGATATTAGGTAGATACATATTGTTCTCTTCCAAGTGGCTTTCACGGGGATAGTACTCAAAGTGATTTGTTTTCTGGCTAATTTTAGTGATAATTGATAACAAAGAATACATGGAAATAGTAGAAATTTGCTTTTCTGAGAACTGTATTGTATCCAGGTCCAACATCCCCGTGGAAGATTTGTCATGCCCCTCTGTTAGTCTCCTTACTTTGTTGCAAATATTGATGATGATGATGATAATAATAATAGCAGTAATAATAACAATAATAACCATCAGCATCATAATGATAATGTTCATTAGAGTAGCAGGGCTGACAAAGTAAGGCTTTTCAGGGTGGTAGTCAAATGCTGAGTAGTAGATAGCTCCCCCCAAGCCTAAGTTTTAGAGTTCAACAAGACAAACACAGGAATGGGGAAGAGAGTGTGGCGGTACAAGCAGAAACAGCCACAAAAGTGTTCCCCTTTTCAGGGGTTGGGAAAGGGGCAGCTTGTCAGGGAGGAAGACACCCTAGGGGAACAGAAGAGTGTTGCGGGGGCAGGCTGGGAGGAGGAAGGCTGAGGATAAGGTGCTCTGTGAAGCTGAGGAGAAGATCAGCCAGGCCCAGAGCAAGCCTCTGATCAGCACAGGGGAAAAAAAAAAGACTTCAGGAAAACCTTTGCAAGTGCAAATGTCCAGCACTTCCCAGTTTGGCTCTTGTTGTTCGTGTTAGATGGCAGCTATCATCCTCTTTCTTTGTAGTCCATCCCCAAAGCCTTATGGAAGAAGGAATAAGGTGGGTGGAAACCATCACCTTTTTCCTCATAACCTCAAAGCCAGGGATCTCTTCTGAATGACTCAGGGCCTGGCATTACTGCCACCATCTGCTAACTGCTTCTCCTCCATATTACAACCATCATGGTGTTCAGTGACCTCAGACAAGTTGCAGACACGTTCCACTGTCTGCAACTGCAGTCGGAGACAGCTGGGAGAGCTTGCTGTATCCTACTGGTGGATAGGACAAATCAAATATCCTCACTTCCTTTTTGTGCATGAGAAACAAATGGGTTAAATGATTTCTTTGAGGTCACACAGAATGTCAGCAGAAAGGGGAGAACAAAGCTAACTTTTTCTGAGCCCAGTGCTACACTTCAGGTGTAAAATCCCTGCAGCTCTGTCAAAAGGGAAGGTAAAGGAAGAGGAAAAAGGATTAGTAAAGACAAGACATACTGGCTCATGACTGCTCATACAAAGTGCCTTAATTGAAGCTAAGCTTTTACACAGAAGCCCTGCAAACGGCATGGAATTCACATCTGAAAAGAAAATATTGACAGAAGTGTTGCCTGGGACTGTATTTTTTGTTCTGTGTTTAGGGTCTGTATCACTGTATCTGAGCACCTCACAATCATCAGTGGATTTTATCCTCACAAAATCATAGTGAGGAAGAAAAGTTTTATCCCCGTCTTGGGAAGGCAGAATTTAGATGACTGATGAAATATGTTATCTTGGGGTCCCTAGGAAGACCGAGGCTGGGTTCAGCTGTAGAGCCAAAAATTCATAAGTTTCAACCTCTATTCCTAAATCTCTTAAATCACCTTCTCTAAAATGGATTTTTATTAATCTGAAGTCTACTGCAGAGTCTGGGTTTATAGTGCTCTTTGAGAGAGAGAGATGTGTGGCTCCTGCTTTCTTCCTAGGCCTTGCCTGGGGAGTTTGTTGGGAGCCTTTTCAATGGAATTATAAGGAGAAGAGTGGGCCTGACACAGGGGTAGGGAGGCTGGAAGCAGTGAAATTGAAGGAATAATTTCATTTGCTCACCAACCTTAGGACTATTTGGCCATACGAGTAGCCTTGGGAAGCTGTTTGAGTGAGGAACTGGAGGAATACACATTGTGGTGATGAAGAAATGAGCATTGGGAAGGGGAGATTACAAGAAGCAGCTTCTGGGCAATGGATCTAATGGGATGGAGAGATGATCGCTCCCAATGACACCTCTGTCACCCCTTTCTCCTGAGCAATGCCCAGGACATTATCATACTCTCTCTGTCAATTGCTCTTGAGACCCTGGTGCATCAAGGGACTGATGTAAAGGCTGAGTTCCTGGCATCTCTTCCACAGACCTCTTGAGGCTCATTTGGAAGAATTTTCAAGCCTCACCCATAGATTTACCTTGTCATTTGTCCCAAGAAATCATTTTAGGTTTCATTCTCTGTATTGGAATGTGCAGATTGTTACATGCTCTTGAGATTGTGTTTATTATTGCCCTTTCCTTTCACACTGTGTAACAGAAGAGCTATTCAGCTTGCTCCCTGCCTGTCCCCCCTCCCTGCTTCAAGAACAAAACAAATCACTTCATACAGGTCCCGTTGCTTATGAATGCAGTTTTCCTGTGCTCTCAATCAGCACAACATTTCAAGACCCGGATCTGCATTTCCCAAGTCAGGGCTCAAAACCCCAGATGGCATCTAGGTGGTTATTAATGTGTCCATTAACCTGAAAGAAATTCACAACCCTTCTGCATCTATTCTTATACCTAGTTTACAACTGGTATAAGAGAGCGTGCAGCTGATACTTATTTGGGCACTGCAGGCTTAGATGTCAGCAGAAATCTCTAATAATCTGGAAAAAGGACAGGAAATTGTATGGACATTAAATAGGCCAGTTATTTGTATTTCCTTACTAATACTTTGAGCATTGTCTGTAGGTCTGAAATTAATTGTCAATTGCTTGATGACCATGTAGCAAAGTATACGTTGTGTTTATTGCCACACTTGAAAAATCAACCCGTTATGCTAAACACTGAAAATTCTATCTGCCTTATCACTGCAGGATCATGTTGTGTCCTCTAAGCTGGTACCACAACAGAGGCTTTGTTTGTGTAATGCTAGACTTGAGTGTTCAACATAATGAATACTCTCTTACAGCTAGTTGACACAAGCATCATTGCCATTTTTCACAAAGAGGTTTTTTTAAGCATATGCCTCTACATAAACAGTCAACAGAACCTAGAAGAACTTGAAACTCCCATCTGGATGATGTGTTTCATTCTCATGTCCAGGAATTTTTTCAAAGATACTCTAAGAATGTGTTCCTTTGCACTTTCATGTTTTAGTTTTTTGTTTGTTTGTTGTTCAGGGTTTTTTTTTGTGTGTGTGGAGTTTGTTGTTTTGTTGTTGTTGGATTTTTTGGTTTGGTTTTGTTGGTTTTGTTTTATTTTCTCTTTACATTATTTTGGTTTTTTTCTAAAATTGGAAGAGAAAGTTCACTAATTTTATTTTCTTCTGCTTAGTGCTGTATCTTCTTGATGCTATAACTTTTAAAGGTATTACTCTTATTATTTTTATTAGTCTCTAAAGAGCATACCAAATTGCTTGTCACTTTTCTCGGGTTCTCTGTTCCACCATCCATCATGTTATACTTTTTTTCTTTCTTTTTTTTTTTTTTTTTTACCATTGGTCTATGTGATCCCTGGCAATAAAAAAATAAAAAATAGTAACACTGTAGGTTCTCTGATATTTGTTTCCATCATCAGAGAAGAAAGGCTTTGGTATTAGTTTCTTTTTAGAGTCCAAAAGTCATGTGTAGAAATGAAAGCACCTAATCACAGCTATCTTCTCCTCTCAGAAGAGCAGCTACCTTCTAATAGCATCTATTCACAACCTTTTCTGCCATTATAACTGGTATAGTACACCAAAGCATAATCAGTATTGCTACCACAGAAAGGAATACATAATAATACATTTATGTCTCTACACCCAAGAATTGAAATGTATAGAGAGAAAGCTATAAAGAAGCCATGGCAGTGCTTGAATATAACATCTGCAAAGCAAATCAGCTGGGCAGACTCAGTGTCTACACTCGGAGTTGTAAGTCTCTAGTTGTGACAGCATTCACAGAAGCTGCTTTAGAGATTAGGGAATTGGTTTTGATTAGGCTGTTGTTTCCATCACTGAGTATCTAACTCTGCTAACCTTGGAGTTAGAAAACATGGTGATAGAATGGTGAGCCTGTATAAGCTTTGTCTGAACTTCATCTTCTACATCTTTGTGCCCAGTGGAGCTGCAATACAGCTATAAATGGTCCTGAGGATGACAAGACTACTACCTCCAAGAAGTACAAAACACCACTCCTTATGGATATATGGTGCATAATCTTGCAGCATATCTGTCATTAGCAACTACTACACTTAAATAGTCATGGTGGCAGACTTCATCAAGAATTATTTTTGTCTGAAAATTTCAAAACCAATTTTTTTTCCCCATGAACATATTGGTTTTGACTTCAGATGAAGAAACCTTTCTATTCAGGATAAAATTTATGGTCAGTATGAAAGTGAGAGAAAGAGGATGAGGATGGAAATTCATATTGTTTGGGATAACTCTCTAGTACCAAGCGAGACAGATATTTTTGTCAAAGGAGAACCTCATCCCCTCTCATGGGCAGCATCATAACTTAGATACTTATCTCAGTGCTGGAAGACTGATAAGCTATTATCAGTACAATAAGCTCTTATGAGGAGCCGCCTTCTTTCTCTCAGTCTTTCCTTTTGTATCTATCCCACTCTATAATTAATTGTGTATTTATAGGTAGAAAAGGACAAATAATTGAAATCCAGAAGAAGTTTAGTAGATGATAAAACTTTTGTCAGTCTGAATAGCACCAATACTTCAATGCTCAGTTTTTACTGAAAATACACACGGAATTGCCTGTTAGCTCTCTTAAGTGCTCTGTGAATGGTCAGCATTTGTCAAACTCAATTCAATGTACACCAATAACTTTGTGAAACCATACTTTTCATTGTACAGGCTGTTCCTCAATATGCTGTTCTTCATCTGTTTTCTCAACATCTTCTCATGAGTTTTTTTATTGTTGCTGTCACTAGTGTGTGTCTTTTGCTGGTACTGTGTTAGGAATCAGGTGTTATCAAGCAGATCTGCTGAGAGAAGATGAGATGGACAGAGGACTGTAGTTTGGTAGGAAAAGCCTTGAAGAAATTGATAAACAACTCCCTGCTTCTTCATCAGGTCTTCACTCCTAGTCTAGGGATCAAGTGTGATTTTAGTATCTGATTGTGCTGGCAGATATGAAACCAGTTGCACACAGCCCAGCCCATCATCATCTTATCTTTAAGAAGGTGCATCCTAAAAGATGACAATCAACTACTGTGCAGGATTTCTTCTCTTTCCTTCTTCCCTAAGGGGCAAGCATACTTCAGAGTGCAGTAGACATGTCCAAGATCTAATGAGTAAAAGGAATACTTTCTAGCTAGTGAATTTTTACCAAGCTAGAGAACCACTTACCTGGACCAAAGAGTTTGAATGAAACACCTAAGCATAAAGTAGGAACAGCAACATCATGCAAAGTCAAGTGAAAATGCTGATAAGTTCCTGCAGTCTTCTCCTATTTGATCTCTTGCTAAAGCTGAACTAGAAACCACCATGGAGTTCTTTTCTTGCCAAAAATGTCTGTGAAGATGAAACTTCATATATGCTGAAGAGACTGGGAGGGGATGCTGAAATATGGCTGTGGGTGGAGCTGTCTGAGGGGATGTGTGACCATGGAGACAATCTTCACATGTTAAAAAAAATTGTAGTCAAAGAGATAAATATTACCACAACCTTAAAAAAAGAAAACCAAACCAAACAAAAAAACAATGGAAAGAAAGAAGTGCAAGAATGCTCTCAAGCTCCTGGCAGCCAAGAAGACAGGAAATGTTTATTCATATATGGGCCTATGTATTTAAAAAAGGATAAAATGTTGCCCTCTGAGGATGACAGCTTAGACATAAACTACAATATGAGTTGTTATGTGATTAAAGAAGAGTGCATACCTCTGGGGATAATAAAGAACTGATTCTCTTAAACATTGTGCAAGCTTTATAATCAGCGTTTGTTGTGGACAGCAACCTAAGAATCTATCCAGACACAGTAAACAGAGGAGAAGTGACTGAAATGTCTGAGGACTTTTATTCCTAGTATAATTGCATTTGAAAAAGTTACCCTTGAAAAGGTTTGCACAAAAAATAGTGGAATAAAAAATTAGTTAAAATACCCCAACCAAACCAAAACCAACCAAACAAAAAAACCCCACCAACCACCACCCCAACAACAATAACAAAAATATACCAGGAAAAAGAAAAGTCCTTATATTATTGAGAAAGGATCATAGACATCCCTGCTTGAAATGATATGGACCTGCATCCGAAGTAGCTGCTATTCAGGTGTTACTGTCCACAGCACTCTCATCACACCTATTTGCTGTAGCTGCTCCAGGGAGTACACCCGTTAGGATTACTTTGCAGACCCTCTAAGGGGTTAAAAAGAAATCTAAACGTCAGAAGAGGGAGCTCAGATGCAGTTGAAATGACAGTGGTGAAGATTAATATTCAACCTCTGCCCTTGACAAGTCTCTAAAGCTTGGCAGTTTCTCACTAGAAGTCTATAAAATGGTTAGGCATGATTGCTACACTTTGGGAAGAGCCAAATTCCTGAATTCTCTGAAGGGAACAAAAGTAAAGAAATAATGTTCATCATACATACTTCACTCCCATGAGAAGATTACCATGTTGTTTGTATATTTTATATCAATTCATATCACTTCCTACAGCTGGCAATAAAACCCTCACAAAAACTTTGGCAAGCAACTAAGAAAATGTTCTGCCAGAACCATTAATACAGATCAATCTAGTTTCCTTTGCGTGAACCAAAAGATTACTTTCCTGAGGCAAATCACAGTGTTTTCCTCAAAGCCTTGCTTTTTCAATCCTACAGCATGCCAACAAATCTAGGATAATTCATAGATTCATGGACGTTAAAGCCAGAAGGGATGATTAGATCATCTACTCTAACCTCCTGTACATTTCATACCGGTACATTTCACCCAGTTACCCTTGTACTGTGCTCATTAACGGGTGTTTGGCAAAAAGCACTTCTCAGAAAGTTATACAGTCTTGATTTAGAGACATCAAGAAAAGAAAATCCATTGCTCCCTTGGCAGTTTCCCCCACCCCATTAAATAATTGCTCTCAAGTTGATTTAAAAAAAAAAAAAGAGGCCTTTTCTTTCCAAGTTGAATTTGGCTTCAGCTTTCAGTTGATGATTCTTGGTAGACCTCTCTCCACTAGATTAAAGACCTTACTATTATCTCCTCATGGAGAAACTTAATCACTGTGCCTCTCAAACTTTGATAAACTAAATAGATTGGGTTTCTAAAGTTTCTCACTGAAAACCACTTTATCCATCCCTGAAACAAATTTTGTGGTTATTTTCAGTATCTTCTCCAATGTTATCATTGTCTATGAATATTGAATAAACTATGGTTCTCATGAATAATGAACACAGAGGTAAAACCCATTTCCTTATATTTATTCACAATCCTTCTTTTGATGATAGGTAGGATAGCTTTAGTCAGAGTACTTTCTGATATCATCACAGTACAAATCAATGGCTATGAAATAGACTGGATAGGGGGAACTGGAAATATGACACATTTTTTCTTCAAGTAGGGCCATTGACCAGTAGAAGACATAGAATTTCAGTCCAAATTGTAAGTCATATTTGCAATTTGTCTTTGAAATTTTCACCTCCAGTGATCTAAAAGGAACATTTGCCAAGGGGATATCTCCAAGCACACAGCACAGCAAGACTCCGAGCACTTGAAACACC
>JANIJG010008596.1:33225-57398 GCA_024611175.1 Megaceryle torquata
AAGTAATTAGCTGTGTTCCTGCAGAACACTGTGTCAGGCGTTCAGAGTCACTGTGCCAGACTCTGTCCTGGGGGAAGGAGATGAAATGTAATGGGATGGAGCTAGAAAGAGCCATGCTGCCAGTTTTCATCTTTTTTATATGTCTCTTTTGGGGACCTTTACACATAAAATCTTGTTTCTCTTGAGTGCTCCCCACTGTGCTTTGATCATCAAGCTTTGTCTATCGACCAGTCTCTCATGGGGTGCACGCAATGCAACAGGTCTCATAAGATAGCTGCTTTGCATATATTGATTGATAGGCTAATGCTCACCTAGGATTTAAGTGCCATAACTACTGGTGGCCTTGACAACTAAGCTAGCAATCCAAGTGAGTGTCTTACCTCTTAACTTTTCCCTATTTGAGGAAAGATCTTTTCATTTCCTTCTCATTCTCGCCAGTCCTCTAAAGATCTAGAGAAGTTCTATGTCCATCCCAACAGGGAGAGAAACAAACATCGTGTTAGTTTTCCTGGAATGGAAAAAACCCTTTCTCCCTACTTGAAGGATAAAGCTGATGTTATCAAATGCATATGCTCCTGTCAGCAATATGTCTCAGCTGGGGGCACATGCTGCTCACTTTTCATCAAAGAAGCAGGGGGAAACGGCTCGGTGGAGTATGCTTTGCAGTTGCCTGCTAAAACCTCCAAGACTGGCTCTGAATTTCCTGCTTTGAAACATTTTGCTGCCCCAGCAGAATGGTTCATGTAGCTGGCATGAGGCAACCACACCTCTCTTCTGGGCTCCAGCATGCTTTCCCATATGGGCAGGATGTGGCTCTCTGTGTCCTGTCTCCTCCCAGTTATTTGTTTGTATAATTAAATCCTCCACACCAACATAGAGTTCCTGCATTCTTTTATGTAAGAAATGTGACTTACAGTCTGGAAATACCATTATCTTCTTCATTTGTAATATGCATGGTCTCCTCATGTCACTGTTGGTACTATCTGGGCAACATCAAAAAGCACTCAGAGAGGAGTTATGCTGCTGCTTCTTACCTGCATGTGTGACTGGTGCCAGGATACATCTTTTCCATAGAATTTAACTGAGGGACAGGTGCTATTTAACATCTTTGTCGGTGGCATGGACAGTGGGATCAACTGCACCCTCAGCAAGTCTGCTGATGACACCAAGCTGTGTGGTGTGGTTGACATACAGGAGGGAAGGGATGCTGTCCAGAGGGACCTTGACAGGCTTGAGGGGTAGGCCCATGACAACTTCATGAGTTCAACAAGGGCAAGTGCAAGGTTGTGCACCTGGATTGGGACAATCCCAAGTACACATGCAAGCTGGACAATGAATGGAGTGAGAGCAGCCCTGAAGAGGACTTGTGGGTGTTGGTGGATGAAAGAGGGAATATGAACCATCAATGTTCAAGAAAGCCAGCCATATCCCGGGCTGCATCAAAAGAAGCATGGCCAGCAGGTCAAGGGAGGTGATTTTCCCCCTCTACTCCACTCTTGTGAGATCCCACCTGGAGTACTGCCTTCAGCTCTGGGGCCCCTAACACATAGGAAAGACATGGACCTGCTTGAGCAGGTACAGAGAAGGGCCACAAAGATGATCAAGAGGCTTGATCGCTTCTCCTGTGAAGACAGGCTGAAAAAAATTTGGATTGTTCATCCCGGAGAAGAGAAGGCTCTGGGGAGACCTTACAGCAGCCTTAAAAGGGGCCAGCAGGAAAGATGGGGAGGTACTCTTTACCAGGGAGTGTAGTGATAGGACTAGGCATGATGTCTTTGAACTGAAAGAGGGGAAATTTAGATTAGATACTAGGAAGAAATTCTTTACCATGAGGGTGATGAGACACTAGAAGAGGTTACCCAGAGGAGTTGTGGATTCCCCCTCCCTGAAAGTGTTCAAGGCCAGGTTGGATGGGGCTTTGAACAAGCTGATCTAATGAGAGGTGTCCCTGCCCATGGCAGGAGGGTTGGAACCAGATGATCTTTAAGGTCCCTTCCAATCCAAACCATTCTATGATTTTATGATTTTAGCTTACACATAGTGGGGGGTTATAAATGGCTTAGTTGAAGCAGAGACCTCATCTGCCCATCTTGCATGTTGGAGGTTGCTCCCTGTAGCAGAATTCTCTGAACGACTCATGAAGCAGGTCTTGAAATTATCTTGCTTTGTAAATTGTCTATAAACACTACAGCAGCTCCAGGCCTGCTCCAGGAGCTTCCCAGCTATCCCTTTGAGGGCAGCACCCCTCCAAGAAAGAATGAGACAGATTGCAGAGCATCATGCATTTTTCAACCATCTGACTTTAATCCCCTACCATATGTGAGTGAGAACCCTTAGATGTTTTACATGGACACTTAGTTTTATGTCAAAAAGCACAAGACGGTCATTTAATGTACTAAATAAATTGTCAGTAGTAGGACTTTTGGTATCTTGACCAGCTACAATATATGTGAAATGGGAATGGATCAGCATAAGAAAAAGCTACTAGACACCAGAATAAGTGAGCAGCGAATGAAAGAAAAACAAAGACAGAAAATGTAAACCAGTGAGGCAGTAGCCAGGAGGTCTTCTCCAAGTAAATGTGAACTTGCACTGCATTCCTCATAGAATCATTTAGGTTGGAAAAGACCCATGGCGTCATCGTATCCAACCATTCACCCTGCTTTACAAGTTCACCCCTAGACCATCAACACTACATCTGAGTGATGCTTGAACACCTCCAGGGATGGCGACTCAACCCCCTCCCTGGGTAGCCTCTTCCAATATCTCACCACTCTTTCCATGGCGGATTTTTTCCTAGTGTCCAGTCCAAGCCTACCTTGTTTCAGCTGGAAGCCATTCCCTCTGGTTCTGTCACTAACTACCCAAGAGAAGAGACCAGAACCAACCTCTCTACAATGTCCTGTCAGGGAGTTGTAGAGAGTGAAAAGGTCTCCCCTCAGCCTCCTCTTCCTCAAACTAAACAGACCCAGCTCCTTCAGACGGTCCTCATGATTTATTCTCCATCCTCTGGCCAACCTACACTGCTAAAGGTTGTTGTTTTTTAACCCAGCCGAAATCTTGATTTGGAGAAGAAGTAAATGCATTTTTCCATCTCTAAACAAGCATGACCAGAAGTTATCCTCTGACAACAAAAGTGAACCAAGTAGCTTCTCATGATTGATCATTTAGTGTCCTACTTTTCATTCAGGGCCAGAAGTCTAAGGCCAACTCTCCACTGCTTTGCAATTTTTTTTAGTGCTGTGCATAATGGTGTGGGACACAGACTGACATCCAGTCTGGACCATTCAAAAAGGCACAGTAAAACATGCAGGTGACAAGTTTGTTTGATAACAACAGTTTCTAACAGCTCTGCCAAAGGTTGTGTGTGAAAGAATGGGAAGAGTAGGAAGACCAAGGAGACGAGGAGTCTGTGCAAGTGAAGAAACACTGCAATATAGGTCTGAGGAAATGTTGTGAGGAATGGTTTGTGCTGTTTTACAGGAGTTAGAGATTTGGCAGATCATGGCAGAACTTGTGCACTGTAGTATCTGTGCCATTGTGAGATGTGTGAAATGGACTTGTTGTTTTACTACAGCATATGAATTCAATACTGAATACAGTTTTTGTTTTGTCCAGTACAGATAAGGAGCCTGCCACTGATAAATCCTGGTGATGACTCAGGGTCATCTACTTCTTTATCTACGCCATGTACGCATAAAAATGTCCAGTTCTTCTGAATCAGTTACTAATATTGTGAGGCCTGTTCCATCTTTCACTCAGTACTGTATCAGTTATTAGAATCTATTACTTTCAACAGACTTAATTAGTATGCTGCTAAACGTGGTACTATGGCAACATGCCTACCCCAGGATTGCCTATACTGCCAGGCCTGGTGCATCTGAACTAAAAGAAAAGGCTAATACAAAAGTCTAACAACCATTTTTAAATCTTAAATACCAGCCATTTGATCTGACACTCCACAGGCTGACAGTTGTTTCCTTGGGATGTTCATGGAGCAGTTAAATGCAAACCAAAATTTGCAGTCAGTGGAGCTGCTTTACAAATGTTCTGTAACACTGGACTCTTCAAAACTCTCTGAATATAGTATTCAACAAATGATATCTGACTGGCTTTCCCCCTCCCCCTTGAAATATTTAATGTGCACATGCACTGCCACGATGCATAGGAAAAATCCTATGGAGCAGTCCAGCATACACAATCTGTTAGACCAGGAAGAAATAAAGGTCTGTTGTTAATTCAGACAAATGG
Organism: Megaceryle torquata; assembly: GCA_024611175.1. Lineage (NCBI taxonomy): Eukaryota > Metazoa > Chordata > Aves > Coraciiformes > Cerylidae > Megaceryle > Megaceryle torquata. The sequence goes on from JANIJG010008596.1 coordinate 37,477, forward strand.
TCAGCAGCTGCAAAATAGTTTCCACAAGAAACGGAGCAAAACCCTCTCAGTTATGGATAGAATTTTTTACAATTTTCTGTTGCCTTTTCCAGGGCCAAAGTATGCTGCATGTATTCCTACCTATCTTCTGTTCATGTTCTCTGCTAATTCGGTGCTGTAAACCATAGCAACAAAAAGCCACCGTTAAAGTAAGGAAAGATCAGGGATTTTTATACTGCTTTTCAACATTTCAAACAAATTAATTGTCCCAGGCACGTCCCAGCAGCACAACTGTACATTGGAATTCTGCATTCTCCATGTAAGACTGCAGCTGTGGTGATGGGCATGGGCACGCTTGTCAGCCAAGGGTCTTTCTTTGATCGCAGTGGGTCTGTGGTCACTGAATTAGTGCATCTCATCATTACATTCCAGAATACCTGTCATTCTCAATGTAACAGTGCTTTTCTTAGCTGAGACACTTTTTACGTGCATCACAAGGATATTGTACGTCTGTAATACTTTGCTACTTAGAAGAGAATAGGGAGAGTTTTAACAGTTCCAATTCAAAATATGCCAAAAAACCCAGTAAAATTCAGTGCTAGACTGAACCTTTGCTGCTTCTGAGATGAACTCATGTCTTCTGATGTAGGTTTTTATATCTGTGGGATGGTCAACAGGGGCTGCAGCAGTTTCACAACAACTTTAGTCTCTCCTTGTGGCTTTACAGACACTGGCAGCAGTGATTGCCAGGAAGATGGGCTGGGTCAGATGCTCCTTTCCTATTCTGTTAAGGTCAGTTTTTAGGTCTGCATTATTCAGCTCTGCATTTGCAGGTGATATGGAAACCTCTCATCCCTTAACGACTGTTTCTAGGAATTTAGTCAGGACAGTATCGGTGTTCTCCAGCACAAATCCCAGAGTGAAATCTGGACATATGTTTTTTAAATTACACACAGTAAGCTGAGTTTTATTCTGCAAAGTACACTGAACCAAATCCATTTTGGGTATATCTATATTTTAACCAAGAGGCCAAGAAGAGCTTGAAGTTCAGTTGGGTTATTTGAGATTAAAATATTCATATTACCCTTTCTTGTCTGTTAAAAACCACATAATTTGCAACATTTTTAATTGTTTTGTTGTTGTTGTTGTTTGTTGTGGGGGGTTTTTTTGTTGTTTGTTATGCTTTTTGTTGTTTGTTATGGTTTTTTGCTTTTGTTTGTTGTAGTTTTTGTTGTTGTTTGTTTTTTGTTTGTTTGTTTTGTTTTTTTTAAATGAGCAACAAGAAAAGAGTCCTTATTTGTCCACCTGAGACATATTCAGTAGAGCTCAGATGGGGATTTGGTTGTTGAATAGACACACATTTCCTCCAAGTTTAGAGAGCATGGAATCATTCCCTTGCCCACTCCTAACTACAAAGCCTGGAAAATATAAGAGTATCTACATGAACTACAGGATGAGATAGCTTCCTTCTCCTCGGTGTCAAAACCTTACAGGAAAGGTCCTTGAGCTGAATGTGTTGATTCAGTCACAGAGACAGGCAGCCTGGGAGAACCGCATGGAGAGATGAAGTCAAAAGGTTTTAAAAAGAGCCTAAGACAGCTGACCTACTGAGGCTTTTCAAGGTGGCAGTAGTAGTGTGAAGGTGTGTGAAAGTAATGGGTAACCTTTTATCTTTCTGGGAACTGTGATGAGCAATCACCTCCCATGATAAATTGCTGTGAAGTATTCCTTGGGAGACATGCAAATGCCACCTCCTGGATCTTTCAAGCAAATATTCTCTCCGGTTGGCGAAATGGGCTGAGTTGACTCCAAATTCTTGTGAGACTTGCTTTCCTCTCTCTGTAGGTGCTGGATGTTTAAGCCACAGAATTTCCCAGTCATTTCTCAGCTGAGCACAAAAGAAGTGAACTTTCTTCTTTCCCTATTAAGAAACAACAAAAAACCAACCAAAACAACCAAAAAAAACCCCAAACAAACAAACAAAACCCAAACCAAGGTGGAAATGTTAATTTTTGTTTCTCTACTGAGGAAACAGTAGTAGTTTTCTTATTTCTTTAGAGCAACAAATTAGAAATGAACTGACCTTGAATTGTTTCATAGGAAACTGCAGCTTTCAGGCAATTTCATGGCTTTATTTGTTCTTTTGACATGGTGTGTGGTCGTGGAAGAACGAGTGCAAGATTTTGTGCCTCCTCTCCCGGTAGTAACATAAGAACACTTCCTTTTCTAAGCTGCTGTTTCACTAAAGTATTTCCTAGTCTTGTAAGAGGAGGGAGAGAGATTTTTCTGAGGTGATGGCTTTACCCAGAAATGACAGTGCACTTAATGTTGGCATATGCCTGTTGGACTGGGGAATTGTGTCCGGTGTGCTAAGTTTTTTCCTCCTGTCAAAGACTGAAGGTATCTATTTGAAGCCTGGAGTCAAATAAACAGTGATCATCTATCAAGTCACAACGTGACTTCTGTAAATCAGTCTGAAGTAATAGGACCTCATGCAGTGGACATGCGTTCAGGGGCAGCATGTGAGCAGGGCTGGAGTGTGGCAGGGCTGAGCTGAGATTTCCCCCAGAACCACTCAAAGTTCAACGGAGGAATTCAGGATGAAATTCTGAAATGAAAATCAACTAGGAAGCTCAGAACAGGCAATAATACACCCCCCTTTAGAATGAAATTTCTATAAAAATTCAGGAATGTTTTTTTTCTCAAACACTTTTTGTTTCTGTCCCTGTTAAATGATTTTAAAACATTGAAAGATTTTAATGACTTGGTAAACTCCAAATCATATAGGCAATCAGATTATGTCATTGAATCAGCTGTACTTATAAAATCTCATTGAAGATGTAGTTGTAATTCTTCTCCAATGACACGTTTTGAACTGATATACACTCTTCTTTCTGATGTTTTACCATTTGAAGGAGTTTGCTATTGTTTACCTTATTCCATTACAAGTGTTTAATAAGATGGTTACTTCAAAACACCCTACAGGATTTTAAATGTTCCTCTATTCAAAAAAAAAGGTCTTCAATCTCAGCTACAGGTTAAAATTAATGAATATTAGGATTGCCTTCCCATACCAATGGCTTCTGAATTCTGTAAAATAAATATTGCTTTAGTTTTCAGTATGGATGAGCAATAATTTCAAGTAACATCTGGAGAAAATTACATTAGATATCTTTCAGAACCCATCCCACAATATAAAAAAGCCTCCAAGACCAGCACGAACCTAATTAAGCATAAATAATACTCTAAATTTATATTTTGAATTTAAAATAGTTTTATAGCATTCACTATAGTGTGATTGGTGTCTCAGTACTTAATATGAGAACTGCTTCTAGCTAGCACCTACAGAGGAATTATCTCTGGAGTTACATAAATCATCCTTCAAACACGGGCAGGTTGTAAACCACAGCAGCTTAAGCCCATCTCTAAACATACCATCGTCTGATAAGAGGTTTTTGCATATTCATATGTGTTTCTGCTGTACAGGGCTCTGGCAGATAAGCTTGCATGGTCTCCCTGTAGCAGTTTTGCACATTTTGTTCCCCAAGCTGTTTGCTTGACCCTTGTGCTGGATCCTGTTTCTCTACCAGGGAACCAGTAGTTGGGAACCCCAAGCCACAGCACTGCCAAAATCACAGTTTAGATAAAACTGCCTTCATTATCCATCAAAAATTGGCCAAACATTAAAATGGCTGAGAAATGAACTCATAGTCCATTTTTGTTGTCTGAGAGATGTGGCTGTGGACATGAGAGTAAAGTGAACTTCTGGGCAGATGATAACTGAAATCTATAGGTTTTTGAGAGTTTGACCCCTTATGTGCCTGAAGCTGCTTTATATCTCTGTATCAATTTTTCTTTTCCGTTAATTATTACTCTCTTATTTCCCAGCAGGAATGTTAGACTTGAGTCTTCTCTCACATAAAGTTGCACTGTTGCGATGCTACTGAGTTCACATTATTCTGAATTTATGGAAGTAAAAGTACAAAGCTTGGAACCTGTTTGGCTTTCACTTCTATATTATTATCTTCGTAGTTTTAATGGGAGGAGATCTTCTATTAAGACAGATGTCTCATTATAACAACTCAAATAGCAGTGTCTTACATCAGTGGCCTTTTCTATCTGAAATGATACTTTCTATGACTGTGTCAAAAAATATTGCCATATTAGTGTATTCTCTCTAACTGCATAAAGAAGTTTGTGCTCTATATTAAAAAAAAAAAAAAAGAAAAAAAAAAGAAAAAAGACAAGTGCTGAAATGTTAACATTCTGAAGGAAAACGTGTTTTATTTGTGAGATCCCTTACAAAGTTAGAAGTCAGCCTTAGAAAGCAGACCTTTTGAAATTCCTTATAAAAAGAAAACAAGGTTCTTTTTTGCTCTTCACGGATATCAAAGGAATTTTGTACGTGATTGAGAGCATCTGGCTCTAATTGTGTTAAACAGCCTTAAGCATCTGATTTTAACTATAGAAGCTGAGAAATTCCACTCTGGGTACCACTTCTTCATATGCAGAAGGAATCAGGATGCTGTTTGTATTTCAACAACCAAACTTAAGAAGAAAGCAACATGACAGTAAGTTTTGACTTTTGAACAAACACATTCCACATGGATTAGAACAGTAAATTGATAAAGAAAGTGGAGTATCTTCTTAAAGCAAATTGATTTAGCCTGATTGTTTTGCATTGCAGTCTCAGACATTATGAAGGCAGAGTATTATGTATGTATTCACACATCACATTATGTGCAGCACATGCTAGATTGTGCATGAAATTTTCAGTTCATGCATGTTACAGCCCTACCAAAGTGTTTTAGACAATAACATTTCTTTATAGGTAGAGTATACATATGGGTATTCCTGAAATTATATATGCTTAGGGAATTATATTTTAGACCTAGGATGGAGGAGTCAGGAAAAAAAAAAAAAACAAACATAAAGTAAAATTTAATGACAGTCTGCCCTTTAAGATGAAGTCTTTCCTTTCATTGCAGTGTTCACTCATTTCTATGGAGTGTGGGTAAACAGAAGGGAAATAGCTTTTGGCCTGATGCACACTGGGAGGATGTTTCTGTACACGAATACTTTGTGTGCTGTACATCCAGACAGTTTGCATTGCACTGGCTGGAAGAGATTGCCAGGCATTAATGTTATTAGTGAAAAATGCTGAAGCTGAGGAAGATAAATCCTCACCTAAATGTTACAGCTCAAGCAGTTAAGAAGTCCAGTGAAACTGTGATATAGTTTGAATGTAAAGAGGGCATGAAAAAAGAGTTTGTAAGCAGAAGCTGTCACTATATACTAATGGCTTTAGCAGTCCAGAATTATACCTGCTGCAGATGTGATTCTACAAATTATGAAGTGCAGTGGCCCCAATCCAACAACGATATGATTTCATATCACCCATACCCAAGTGATGAAATGACTTAAGGTCCTGATGTACACAGGAACAGCTGAATGGCACCAGAGATTTCCTTACAGAGCTGCAGAGCACTGGGCTGTGTTAATGCCAGTTTCCTAGCCCCCTGCTTAATCTGCCCTTGCCTTGTGATTTTAGAGAAAAGCCTGTGTTTGTTTACACACAGAGCAGAACAACCCAAGGAAGGCAGGAAGGAGTGAAATGGCAAAAAAAATGAGGGCTGCCTTCATACTAAATTATTAAAGATCCCATTCACTGCAAAATAATTTAAACAAAAGCAGTAAGACATGACGGTCTTTTTTTGCTGTTACTTAGTTTCATATGGATAGTCCTTTCTGTTTACAGTCAGTGAGTTGTGCAAGTTCAGACAACTCTAGGCTGGAGCTGTTTGTCCTTGTGGTATTTCAGATTTCACACCTCATGCTGTAAAACTTTCCAGGACCAGCTCTGTGCTTTGAAGTATACAGTGTATGGCAGTAAACATTAATGATTCATAAGTATATTTGGCCCAAAAAAATGTTTTACTTGCCTTAGTTTGTGGTGATAATGCTCATTATTCTGCAATTCCAAGAATGTGTAGGATGGCAGATAGCTCAAAAATCGTGCTGTTTTGATGAAGCAATCAGGCTTTATGAGAAACTTTGTCTTAAAGGCTTGAAATAAGCAAATAGATACTGAAACAAATTATTGTGGCTGTGTGTTTTCTTCACCAAAATAGTCAGAAGGTTTTTGCTGCTGCTTAACCATGAATGAATTCCAATTTAAATTAAATTGTCATGATAGCGAACAAACTCTGAAGAATATGACAGTTAAAAGTGTAATGTTTAAGAGCTAATACTTCAATGAAGATAATGCTTACCAGCTTATGTTAAAAAGGGCTAGTCTAATGAAAGCAGTGTGTAATTATTTTCCCTGGATGCCAGCTGTCAGCATATAGACACTGTACATTAAATGATAGTGAGCTGAAGATGAATTTACAATACCTCTAATAGATATTTGCAGCTGTATGGCTGCATTAATGTCTCTATGAAGCTATGTTTTGATAGTCTTTGTGAGTAAAGGTCATACCATTTTCAGTATGTCTGTCATGAGAGTCACCCACATAAAGTTGGCTGATTTCCATTACATCAGTGAGGGGTTTCGGTGTAGGCAAGGACTCTACATTGAGCTCAGAGGTAAAGGTCATCACGGGGCTTGAGTATTTCCTTTCTTGATGTTTTCTCATAGCCTGTAACGGCAGCGACATCTTTCTCAGCTCACTCCACACGTGCATTCCTATTCCTTCTGTTTTTCATGTCATCCCACTTTTCCTCCTGAGCCCCTGGGTAATGTTAAACACTCTGTTTCCTGTCTTAATTGGTGTGGCCTCCTCACACTTATTTAAGGTTTCAGTCCTGTGATTAGAGTCTTTGCAGGCTGGCTCTAGAGAGTTTTGTAGACTTGCTGGGAAATAGATTGGCCCTCTGCATGGGTCCACTTGCAGAACTATGTATTAAGTGTGAAGTCTTAATAGAAAGAAACTGCTTAATTATGGTGAGTATTACCAGATAACTGAAAAAATGCACACACACACACACACACATATAGATACAAGCACACCAATTGAGGTTGGTATATGAAGGAGCAATTCTTCCTACAAAACAATACCAAGTGCGAGAGATTTCATTTTTAATTACAAAGTAAAATATTCCAAAATTGTGTAAATGGTGGATGGGAAGCTTTGGCAAATCGCTGAACATAAGGGAACATGACATTAAATGTCTGGTATGCTTCCATGACAGTTGCTGAATTTTATTTTTATGCTGAATTTAAACCATCAGTGCAGCTAAATTTGATCTTTAGAGGAATAATGCACAATAATGGAAACATAAGATAGAAAAGAATGTAACCCTTGTGAATGTGGTCAGATACTACATTTTATACTTCTGAAAATGATAAAAAAAAAAGATTTATTTTGTTTTGCTTTGAAATTCCGCTATATACAAAGAGTGGAATGTTCTTTAAGAATTAGTGAGTTACTTTAAAGACCAATCTGTTAGCTTTCCTTCATTTTAAATCTAGGCTTTTCAGCATATTCACTTCCTTTCTTTCATCTTTTCTCTTTGTGGAAGGCTAAAATAAATACCACTGATTGATGTGAACATTTACGTTAATCCTCAAGATGCTGACATTCATCTACCCGTTTTGTTAAGTTGCAGCAGTGGTGAACTACTGGCATCATTCAGTATTTGTCTTTGTAGATACATCTTAGGTAAGGGAGGTACTTTTTTTTTTTTTTTTGGCTTTACCTGTGTTAGGAAGATAACTTGTATTGGCTTTTGGTATGTCTCAAATCTCTTTCAAAGTGGAAATAATTTGGACATAGTCTTAAAGAACCTGTATGGTCATAGGAAGAGTCCTTGCAAGAATGAACACAGGGCAAGTAAAATAGGAATTGTGCATGGAATGCCTGGCAGTTTCCCTGGATGGGAATCAAAAGGGCCATATATGCTTACTTTGGGCTGCCTAAGGTGTCTGATCAGTCCAGTTCATAAAGTCCATTTGAGCATCCTGGGACATGACTCAGACTGGGTGTTAGGCCTTTTTTGTCTAAACACGGAATCATAGAATCTTAGGATCATAGAATAACTTGGATTATAAGGGACCTTTAAAGGCCACGTAGTTCAACCCCCATTCAATGAGCATGGTCACCTTCAACTAGATCATTATTATCATCACATCTCTTACGTCCTTGAGTGTGAAAGACTATGTGCAAGCCCTGCAGCTTTTAGTGTTAGAAAGTACAACCAGTGGCTAAATAATAAATACATCAGTAAGACTGAGAGGATGGTTTCTCTTGCTATTTTCTGTACATTACCTCACTCTCCCTTCTCAGTGTATTCAGAACTTGTGGAATCTCAAGGTAAGGTTGTAGTTTAAAGACGTACATTGAACAGTGGCTGAGGTATGCAGTGATTATTGATGATTTCTAATGTATTTGAAAAGAACACATGGTGAAGTGTTCTTATAAAAGAGGTAGATAAGTCAGTGACTCTTGCTGATCAGTTAAGCCCACTGGTCCCTAGATCCTTATCAGAGTTTAGGAAGGTAGCATTACTAATTGGATAGGGTTATGATCAAAGTATTCATGCACTTTCTCTAGGGAAACTAAAAAGGAACATTTAACGTTTGTGCTATGTTTGTGTTAGGAAAAAAAAAAAAAAAGATAATGTAATGTTCTTGAACTCATACATGTTCACACTCTTAGTGCAAAAAAACCCCCCTGATTCTTTTTAATATGGACAGGTCTAGTGAAACAAAAAAATGTAGAAAAAAATCTTGATTGGTTATGATTTTTTAAAACTTTATCTTGCTTTGCCCATATTGAATTTTTTCCACATTACATTAGATAGGAATTCACCTATTTTGTGTGAAAATAAGCCATGCTGTGAATCAGGGAAGATAATTTATGGCCTAAGGCTTTGAGCTGTAGTAGACTTGGTGGGCCTCAAAGGACAATAGGGAAGCTATCTTTCCTTCAATGAAAATTGTAGACCAGGAGCAGAAAGGTATGTGTGCTGTGTCTGCACACTGGAATGCCCTCTGTCAATGCAGTGTTATGTTTCTCTTATGGGGGCATAAGTTTCCCAAAGAATCAATACGCACTGTTGTCCTGGTTTACCTTTGAAGAAGAAAATGGAAAGCACAAATGCTGATGCTATTACACATCATCAGTCCAGCAACACTCAGGAGACCTCTGCTCACCTTTTCTTGAAAGGGAAAGTGACCTCAGTGGAAAGGGTGTAACTTCATTCCAACACACGGTCTCCTCTCTGCAACACCTAGGGGTACACCGAGGCACTTTGTTCTCCCCATACTTATTTTCAAATACAGGAATCTGAGCTCTTTTCTTAATCTTTATTTAAAGAGTAGATAATTTAGGCTCAGCTGGGAAGATCGGATTTTACCCTTCCCTTCCTTTCCTAGAACTCCCTCTTCATATCTGCTTCATATCAACAGTGAACAGAGAACAAAAATTTTGCATCTTTGAGAGGGGCAGGATTCCATTCAAACCCCTCTGGGTTTGTACAGAGCCTGGTGTAAAGCTGCAACAGAAGTCGCTGGTCACTTTTATCAATTCAGAAAAAGATGAAGGCTTTCTCCATGGGGAATAGAGTTCTCAAGATACGACTGAATCCTGGAACAGTACCTCCATAATCTAAACAAACCTTGGCTAAAACACCTAGCGTGAATCAAACTGTCAATGAATTGGTCTCTAATTCAGATTAGTGTCTCAAATTCTGCTACATTCCACTGCTCATTCAACTGTTTTACGTTATTCCAGCAACAGAAAGCAGTATGCCAGTATGTGTCAGCACATTTCTTGTGAAATCATGGATTTGTTTAATAATTGCTCAGCCAGCTTGATTTGCCCCTTTCACAAGTCACCTCAGTGAGACTGCAGTAAGCTGGAAAGGTTTGCAGTACAGCAACTCTAAGAAGACTTTTTTTTTTTTTTTTGCCTAAGAGAGCATCATGTGTTACAGAAGTCATGAGAAAAACCCCAAAACTTTGAATGTTGTCTTCAGTTTGATTGCAATTTCAATAGTGCATACTGCAAAACATGGAAACCTAATATTTCTCCAATTTTCTATGGGACTTGCTTTCTCATTCCTTCTCACTGTTTTACCTCGCAGTTTAAGTCTATAAATTCCCTCTTTCAGGTTGTGAAAAATCCCTCTAGAATAAGCACCCCATGGAGCCAATTATTTGCATGGATTGAAATGAGGAATTTGTCAAACGTAACCCTTTTTCCCCATCCTTTAACAGACAAGCTCCCACAAATATGTTTGCTGCTTAAAATTGCCTGTCAATGTAAAGAAATCTTGTTAACAAGGACTACTGGAAAGAGTCTTGTAATTTCTTAACATAACAAGCTTTTGAGATGTCGAGGTTGTGTGCCATATGTACTTTGAGTTCTGGTACAAGTTCTGTCTTATTCCTCAGTCAAGCATTTCCCAGGACTTGCTCTCACATAGCAAAATGGTTAGTGCAGTGCTATAAAACGTGGTGGATGCAATAAAAATGACAATGCATAAAGGCAGCTTAGGGTTATATGGAACTAATTTATTGAACATAAATATAATTTTCCATACCATACATTTTATAATTCAGCAGTTTTAGAAACTGCTTATACAGCAGTAAAAATACGAACACGGACAGCTTACTGAAATCAGAACAAATTTGTCAATGGCTTCAGTGGGAAGGTGCTGAGGCCTGGGATTGTTTTTTAACAGAAAAGCACATTCCAAAACGTGATGATTGCAAGTACTTGGCAAACTGAGTACATAATTTGCTGAGCATGGAATTTGAAATATACAAATTGTGTTCACAGAATGGAAAGCTGAGCTTTAGTCCAGATAAAATCAATACCTTTACAGGGAAGAGGTTTAAGATATGCTTCTGTCTTCTCCTATTTAAGACTAGTCCGCATATTGTTTGTACACTGATTTAATTTTATGACAGTTTATGAACATATGATAAACTGGCCTGGCCACTTTTGTTTTAGTTAAGAATGCAGTCATATTTGAGTGATTTGAGGTGATTTAAGTGAATGAGGTTCTACAGTGCAGTTATTAAATCTGCTAAAAACTCCCACTATATAAACAAGCTGTAGGATGCTGTTTGATCAATTGTTGGAATAGAGGGTAAATTCCTCTATTATTATTGGCAAAGCATGAGCTGCATACTGTAATCTTTCAAGATAAAGTAAATACATTCTTTTGCAATTAGGCTTAGAACCAAATCATAATTATAAAGGATTTGTTGTATTAATTTGTCACAGAATGGTAAATATCGCAGGAAGAATTTACCCTATGAAGAGAAATACTCAATGAAGTCTAACACATTTTACACAGAAGTTTATGGACTGAAAAAAGGTAAAACTTGCCAGTGCAAAAGATGAATTTGTCCAATAATAGGTGGCTCTTACCAAGTCTTTAAATTACAGGACAGGAGGTTTGTCTTAAATCCCCTTTGCATGAACTAGTCTGCTCAGCTTTAAAAAAATACAGGCTATGGGAAGGATGGAGTGGGGTGCTGACTGCATCTCAAGAGAACGACTTACAATTCTTGGAACTTCCAGGGACCACGCATGCATGTCTGGGAAATATTTCCTTGTGAGAGCAACGAACAGGTTTGACATCAGTGTAAACTACACGCTGTCAGCTCTGAATCTGGAAATCCCTATTTGTTGTCGCACTTCAGGCATTTGAATTAGCCAGTTTTAGGTCAGCCCTACAAACAATATTCATTTTGTGCTTATCTTTGTTAAATTTATTAAAAACAAAATGTGCCTAGTTACCCAGCTGTCAAAATGGGGATTTGCATGAATAAAACATAAGTTATGTTTATCCTGGTATTTGGCTTCTCCTCTGAAATTGAGAATTAGTATAATAAAGGATAGAGGCTGTTCTTTATCAGAGTAAAATCAAATCAGGACAGAAGTATATGGAGTTGTGGTTACACATTTCAGAATTTGGCTTCAAATTTCTTAATTTAGAAGTGGTCAAATAATGAAGGGCAAGCTCCTTATTGGTTGACATTCCTGGCACGTTCAGGAGATTGCCCATATAGAAAGGCTCTGAATTTGAAATGTTTTACTTCTGTTATGGAAGGAGAGTGGTGTTTAAGCAAAGGTTACCCTCCTTCAGCCAATAGCTAGAGAGGAATGATTGTAGCAGCTAGGAAAAAAAAAAAAAAAGCAACCTTCCAAATTTTTTGATAGTCTAATCTTCCTTGATTACAAGGCTTCTTGAAGTCAGTTTGAACTCTGCAGGTTGGAACAGCATCTATTTTAGTATTTCTTCTATTACCAGGTATCTTAGGGCAGTAGCAAACTATGTACTCTGAGGAACTGGGTTGACAGTCTCTTCAATAAAGTTTCATAGGCAGAATTTCTTTTGTGCATAGCTTGGCTGGAGCAAAGCAGAATCTATACGAAATTTTTATATTGAGTCTGTAAGATTACATGTAATAGAGTTACCTTCTCTATAATAAAATACCTGCTTGCTCATACACCTCTGTGTGAATGCCAAAAGCCATTTCCCATTGTATCGACTACAGAATATGCACATTCTGCGCAGTTCTGCTTAGTGCATAGAGTTTTGTTTTCTTTAAACGGTGATGTATTATTATTTAAGCCTAATTGCTTTGCACTTTTAAAAATAATTGGTTTTCCTCCTTATTTTTCTTTTATTTCCCTTCTTTTTTTAGGAGAAAATACCCTAAAAGAAAGATCAAATAAAACGGACGTTATGGTAAAATAAGCATATTTAATAAAATAAGCATATTAAAAATATATAGCCCAGTAACATTCACATCAAAGACCTGAAAATAATATGCAATTTAAGTTTCTCAGTTCTTATTCAATGAATCATTTGGCTTAAAGTTAACGTAGATAAATAACCTTGCTATGTGGTGTTTTCCTGATCAGGAGCAACGTACATTTCCCGTATCTACCTAAACCACATGCGCACACGGTGCGCGTTTCGCGTATAAAACACATATGCAGTACTTTGTGTATACACATATATACACAAATATGGTATCTCAGTCCCAACAAGAAGGTGCAATAGCCATAGATGGCAAAGGGGCAAGCAAGAAGGCAAAGCAGAACGCTGGGAGCAAGATAGTTATGGCATGTGTAGTTTATCCTAGGTGAGACTTAAAACTCATGCAGTATTTTATTATTATAAAAAAAAGCCCATACATTTGCTGAATTTTTGGGGGAGGATATGTTTCAAGACACACACATGGTGAATGCAGAAACAGGGAAGACACGAGCATTTTTACAGAGCTTGGAAGTGGCTTTCAGACCTGACTGAGGATCGGTTAACTCTGCACTGTACAATGAAAAGCATGGGTGTTGGAACAGACAATTCTGAGGCACTTCTGATTAAAAATAGGGTGTGAGGCATGCTGTAGGGTTGCACTGGCTAGTTGATCAGATGGGTGTAGAAATGCCAGCAGTCAGACAGCAGTGGCTGTGTAAGCCAAAATGCCACATGGCACCTGGTCCTAATTTTCTGTGGCTTTCCATGGGTAGGTGAAGAGTCTTATTCTATTTCCCTTTTGCATTTTCCCAGTCATAGTTGCTGCTGTTGTTTTCCTTTGAAAGCTGCCTGTACCTATCAAAACTTGACACAACCAGTGAAGATGAAATTTCAACCTCTCTGTTAATGTTATGAAGTCATGCAGAGTTATCGAGACTTTTCCTTATTATTTCAGGGAAATATTTAATAAACTCTGGACCTGCTTCAGGTTTCAGTGGCACTAAGGCTGACCAAACACAGGTAGAACCTGGAGATAGAAAATTAATCTCATATGAAACGCTGAGATTAAAACATGTTGATATCAGACAGCAATCAACTCTATTGGCAATGCAGCCAGAACCTGTGAAACACACATTCAAGTCGCTTTCTGTCCTTCTTTCATACATCAGCCCCTATGGCCATTCTGAGTTTTTAAACACCAAACTGCTGCCTTCAGCTGCCCACCCCATGCTGCCACCAGATATACGTAGCAGAGGCAGCAGGATGGGTGTTGTCTCACTCTGTGGCTTGGTGTTTACTCCCAAGGTGGCTAATGTAAATTGATGGTTGGTTGTGGGTATATATGGCTGCAAACAAGGGTGAGCAGGCAGCATATATTGCACTTGCTGCTCCTGTGAGGAGAGGAAGCTGGCATGGCTGGCAGGGAAATGGGCAGCAGGAATTGTCCCCTCCATACTCGCCAGTTAAACCAAATAGATGCTGAAGTCAGGGTCATCAGTCCTATGACTGATGCGAAATGAGCTCTCTCCACACTTAATTATATAAACAAAGTGCTTTTGCTCATTGTATAAACAGATGTTTCTACAATTACCAGGTAACTGTGAGAAAATCCTTCTCCAGGGTAAACAGTACCTTTTAGGCTCTAGGAGATTTAAATTCAAGTTCCTTGTTTCACTTGGGTATGTTCCCATTAAATGCTTTTGTTCTAACAAAATGCATTTGTCCACTGAGACATTTCTGACTTACTCCAGTCAGAATCCATTCAATACAACTGAACTCCTGAATAAAGAAGAATAATTTTGCAGATTGTGTTCCCAAACCTGTAAAGCTTCAGAAGAGATAGATTTTACAGTATTTATTTCTAGAAAAAAAATCACAGTAATACTGGATTGTGATACACATCCAGTATTTTGATAATTGCAAAACCAGGACACTTGCAAAACACACTTAGCTTGAGCTATTGAGTCCTACAGTATCTTCATAGTTTTGTTCCTCTTGTCCCCTTCTTCATCCCCAAAAGTAGACAAGTTCTGAAACGGGAAGGATTCCTAAGGTGTCCAAGCCCAGCAAATTCCACGTACATGAAGTGAGTGGTGCAGACACTAGCGTTAGGCTTTGAAGTGATGACTTTCAGAAGTCCTCATGGAAGCTACCCTAATCCTGAGTTAAATGGCAGGTTAATGGTGCTGTGTAAAATGCCTGCTGTTCATTTACTGAGTCAGTTGTGCTGCATGGATGCACATTCTGCCTCTATTTCTCTTGCCATCTCACAGCCTATGGAGAGAGGTGTGAACAATTAGCTAATGAAGAGCACACTATGTCTAGACAGAGCTAACTGTTAGCAGAAGATCACTGTTTATATGTCAGTGAGCTGAGCAACACAAGCAAGATAGCTGAACATCAGAAACAGATACCACTGGACTCCAAATTACTGTCCTTGTGGTTTTTTTTTCCTTCCTTGTCAGAAGTACAGGTCACACTGGATCCCAGACTCATCATTTCTTCAGTGACAGAGAGGTGTGATAATAAGACCTCTGATAGATTTACCTTCTGCACAGGGTTTTCTCTTCTGGGCTTGCATTTTAACAATAAACATAATGGTATGTATTGCTTTTCACTCATCAGGAATTAAAGGATCAAGGTGTAAATATTGTACTAGCAACACTGTAAGAAATCAGAGGTAAACTTTGAAGATAGGTGCTGTCTTGGCACTCAGGAATCAACAAATCTGCTCCCGGCTTCATCAAACTTTTCCTGTTTGACCTTGGGCAGATTGGTTTGCTTCACTTTACAGACGAGAAAGCAGGGAACAACAAAGTGTGGATAAAGGTACAAGGACAGCTATGTGAAAAGCATTACGTTGCTGCAGTCAGGGGAAGGGCTTGCAGATATTGCTGTCAGTGAACTTGGGTGTGCACTTTTGTAGTACATTTTCTTTTACTTCGTGATTTTGTGGAAGGTAGACACGAGCAGAATTGAAAACTTGGGAGTAACTGCCATTTCATCTGTCTTGCTGCAGGTGAGAGTTAAGAGTTAGATTGCTTTGTGGTACTCAAGTATAAAGCAATATTTTAGTAAACGGTCAAGAAATCTTATCACTGTAAAGCTTAAGTTATACCAACTAATGGAAGCCATTAGGACAACTATCACCTGGTAGTAGAGCTTTAGGTGCAAAGAATAAATTTATGGTTCTGTCTGTTTGAAAATTAAATGGGAATGTTTTTAAAGGGGTTGCTATTAGGAAACATTTTGGCTTTTCTTTCCAGCTATAAACAGATGCTTATTCATATTATGCCAGATTTACTCACTAAGGCTGCTCTTCATCAGCAGTGCATAAATCCCTCTTGACTGATTGGCAAAGCACAACAAATAAGCTGGCATACAATGGGGGAGCTTGCTTGCTGTCTTTGCAGTGATTTTATAGTCCTCTTCCTGCAATATTCCTTTTGACTTTGGTGGTCCAAACTAATTTTTTTAAGATCTGTTCACAAGAAGAAATTCTGAGGGACCATACTTTGTGCTGAGAGTTGAATGCAACCTGCATCATATACAATATAAAGCAAAACTCTCAAAGCCAAGAAGGGACTGAGCACACCCTGTCTGTTTTGTGGTCAGTGTTTCCTTGAATAAACTACATGGAAGATGCAAAAAAAGAAGGAAATGTTATGACTTTGCTAATGTGATGCTTCATTGTCTGTGTAGCTTTTTGAGTAGCTGTCTATCCAGCTCTCCTGGCTGTATCCTTGCCTGGAAGTGATTTGAAAAATGATGCAACAAAACAGTGCAGCATAAATCCTTAACAGATTGATGACTGAAAATTATCACCTCTCTAGGGATGATGTTTATTATACTGTCAGTTGTCTGTAAGAAATGGTGACATTGGTAGGTGTGGTAATGTAAATCCAACACCATGGAGCCCTTGTGGATAGGCTTTGGAAATGGAATTGTAAAATCTCATTCCCCTTGGAGTGATCTTTTCACCTAAGAGCTGTTGTTTCCATTCATTTCTGGAACTTGTAATTTGGTTATAAAGGATATAGGTATGAAGTCTACCACTGGCCCTTTTAAACAGAATGGAATCTAGTCACAGTTTTGGGCTAAAAAAATTAAGTTTGGACATTTCCAGGGAGATGTCTACACCCTAAGTCTTCACCCGTTGCTTCTTTTATAGCTGTGTGAGGAAGAAATGTCACTCTTAGGCTATGAATCACAGGATTTGATTCACACCTTTGTATTAGCATAAGACAAATAATGAAATACTATGTTCTCTCCATTGACTGTGACAGGAGCCAAAGGGGAGGTGCAGATGGTAACACTGAAAATCTCCTTTAGATTACATTAATGTGACTCAAAATGGTTTAGTTATTCTGTAGAGTTTGGGAATCATAAGCATTATGTCTGCTTTTAAGATCAATAGAGCTTTCAGGTTCTTCTCCAACGGTCACAGTCACAACTGAATTAAAAGACTTGTGTTTGAACGGGTGGACCTCTCTCCTGCTTCCTGTGCAAGATGAGGAATTCCACTCTACATTCTCACTCTCTCTGTGAGAGCACTGGAGGAGCTGACATTAAAATCCCTTCTAAATATCAGGCTGTTTGTTTGACAAATCTCTGCTTTGACTGAGGGGAACTGGTTTTTTTGAAAGTTGCCAATTTTGCAGATCGCAATGGGGCAGCAAGAGGCCAGCTACGGTTCAGCAGGAAATGAGTGGAACGCCACTGGATTCATTTTAGCAAGGATCCTTCAGAGACATTTAATCAGAATGAATTTCATTTCAGTCTCATCAAGGCTGATGAACTTCATGAGAAGGCCAAGCCATTTATCTCTGCTATTAGAAGCTTGAGATTTGGAGAGGACTAAGTGAAGGGAGGCCTCATTATTTACATTTATACAGCATACACACTGAACTATTTTTAGCTCTCATGCTGTATTCTTTTAACACATTTAAAATATAGGAGTGGAAACTGGGAATAATTTGCCTGTGAACTACATGCCTGTGGGGTATAAGCTAAAATGCCTTCTTTGATGTAACAACGAAGTGAATTTGTGTCACGGACCACACACTTGAAACAAGGCAAGCAGTGGAAAGATAGAAGGAAGGGTTCAAGTATTAAAGCTAAGGTCCATGTACATCCTGTTTTTTCCTCTCCACTCTGCCCTAAGATTAAAAGGCAGTTGCTGGAGTATTTAGAAGAGTTTTGCATTGCTGCTGAGCTCAGCGAGACTTTGAACTGAGAACTAATGTACATTAGTGGAAAATAAAATTATTCTTTATTGCTTTACTGGTGTCTGTGTTTTGACAATTTTGTTGTCTTTCTTTAAGTGCTCTGTGTTCAGAGGTGGTAGAAATCAGTTCATTAGGTGACCTGCTTAAGTGGATTGCTTTCCATTTTTCCTAGCTGACAGTGTAATGGGTTGCAGGACTTTTAGTCTATATAGGATGTGGTTTAGGCAGCTTCTTTGTTGTCTTTTTTTTCTCTTTTCTTTTTTGCTAACCTTATTTGTCACAGAATAAAAGTGTAGGCCTGTGGTTATGCAGTGTGTGCATATTCTGTAAATATGTTTGCATTAAGATACACAGAACTGAATTCAACCCTGATAATACTAAGGCTTTAAGAGGGCTGGGTTTGCCTCTGTGTGAATGGCAGCTGATGGTTTTCGTCATGGGAAGAGTCTGAATAAATGTGTGTCTCTTATTTGGGACATCCTGCCTTTCCA
Organism: Megaceryle torquata; assembly: GCA_024611175.1. Taxonomy (NCBI): domain Eukaryota; kingdom Metazoa; phylum Chordata; class Aves; order Coraciiformes; family Cerylidae; genus Megaceryle; species Megaceryle torquata. The sequence goes on from JANIJG010008596.1 coordinate 55,901, forward strand.
CTCTAAAAGAGTTGAAAACATTGTCCTAATACTGATTTCATCATGCTGTTTCCCACTAGATACAAGCACTACCTTGCCTACATGAAATATTGGGTGTTTTTTTTCATAATAAATGAAGCATAAATAAAACAAAGCATCCTTATGCTGGAAGGCAAACGGGAGAATATTAAAAGTGCTCTAACTGTGATCAGTGCAATTCTTAGTTGTCCCAAAGTGACTTATGCTCACTAGTCTGATTAATTTTTTACAGTAGTTATGCTCCTGAACCACTTAGTGTTTTTGGAAATCATAACCTACTCCCAAATGCAAGTACATGGAAATAAGAACTCAGCCTTACTAACTGCAGTAAATTAAAATCTAAAGACAGCCTATAGCCATCTGCCCTGCCTGTCTTCTGGGTGGTGTTGCCCATGAGTTAGGGATCTCCTGTAAAAGGAGCATTTTAATTGTCACAGTGCAACACACTAAGGTAAACTGAAATAAGAGCCATTTGACCTTACATGACCAGCTGAAAACAGCTGAGTTGTGAGCAGCTTAGATGATGCTGTCCTGAGGATAGCAATGTCCTTCACATGGGTGGGCAGCTCAGGGCCTGCTCAGCCATCCAGCTTTAAAATGCCACCACAAGTCTGCCAGAAGTTCTAGATGAATAGCCTTAGACATGCAATAATCACTATTCATGGGAGAAGCCACCATCTTAGCAGAAGGCTTGGTCCTGGTCTCTTGCTCCCTTGCTGACAATAATAGGAAGAACTTTGCCCAAATAAGGACACCATGGTTGTGTCTGAGGAATACAACATAGAATAAAGTGTCAGATCATTTCAGAAGGGCAGAAGACTTTCCTTGTTAACAGCTTTTGAACTTGAGTCTCATTCAAAGCAAAAGTCTCATGTAATGTGAAACAATGAGCACAAACAATATCAAGTACTGACTCTCCCACCCTGACAAAGTGATTGGTATTACGACATTAAAATTAACTCCAGCCCACCCAGCTCTCATTCTAGTCCCTTCCCAAAACAAGAGATCCCAAAGACGGTTGTGGTCAGTTAGAAGTCCGTTCAGGAGGGTGGAGTTATAAGAAAGGCAAGACCAGCAGTATGTCTATTTTGAGAGCTGCCTTGTAGAGGCTTAAGCTGGTATCAAGTGCCACAGCTCTGGGAGCACCAGCTTGTGCCTATGGGAACTGATGGGAAATCTAAGGCTGGCTCTGACAGCATGTGCCTAAGCAGAAGTGTGTAGGTAAGATAACAGCCCTGTCTTTCCACCCTGATTCTGACTCTTTTCCTTTGCTAGATACAGGGAGTGGGTGCACTATCTCCAGAGAAGGGGGGAAAGAAGAGGAAGAAAGGAAAGCTCGGGATTTAATCTATTTCTTTGGTTCATTTGGAGTTGGGGAAGGGGAGAAGGAGAGAAGGAATGAAAGAGAGAAAGGAAGGAAGGAAGGAAGGAAGGAAGGAAGGAAGGAAGGAAGGAAGGAAGGAAGGAAGGAAGGAAGGAA
>JANIJG010008596.1:57498-86570 GCA_024611175.1 Megaceryle torquata
GGAAGGAAAGGAGAGAGAGAGGGGAAGAGGGAGGGAGGGGAGGGAAGGGGGGGAGGAAGGAGGGAGGGAAGGAAGGAAGGAAGGAAGGAAGGAAGGAAGGAAGGAAGGAAGGAAGGGTCTCCAACCCTCCACTTTCATGAAAACTTTCATTAAGCATGAGTAATAAGGCAAATTTTATCAAACAGTGATCTGTTTTGTTTCTGGTAGACATATGCTTTCAGACATTTGTTCTTTGTCTTTCAAATACATCCTAACAGAGAAAAAAGTGAAGGAGAAAACTTTACAGTGTAAGTCTCATAGCCTGAAAACATCAGTATTTTTGAGTCTGGGGAAGACCTCGTAAAAATATTTTCATTTATATTTCAGAAGATTTCAAATCAGTTCAAATCACCTTCATATGCTATTTTGCAAAACTGACTATTGGTAGAGAAAAATGAAACATTACAAGATTGAGTAGGGTCAACTCAAATCCAAATTATAGACAAGGAAAACGTGGATTTAACAGGGAACTAAACCAGCTGGAGTGTTCCTTTCTTCTCTCAGTAGCACAGCTCAACGTATGTGTTCCCACAGAGTGGATCAGTGTGTGGCTCGCCAGTCTCATCGTACACCATTAACACAGTTGTTGCAGATCCATACCACTGTCATCTCTTTGCAACCAGGGAGGATGTTGTGAAAAATTATTTGAATACTGGCTGGTGGACTGTGTTCACTCAGGCCCTGGGCTGTTTGTGGTTTGAATGAAGGACTTTAAAGGCAAGCACAAATGAGATGGTTTCTCCCTTCAGTTCTTTCCAAGCTTGAGACACATGGACATAATTTTTTTTTTTTCTAGATATCTTTTTAGGCTTTTTTCTCAAACTATTTTTCCTCCTGAAAAAGTATGAAATTGTGAAAAAGTTGTCATTGGCAACTCATGGTTTTATTTTTCTCAGTTCACGAAGACTCTTGATTAGAAGTCAATTAATGGCAGTGAGTTTTTAACAAGTGTTTGTTTTGATATTTTTATAAAATACCAATTTTTTAAGTCTATTTTGTCCATTTGGTTTCAATATAGATTTTATTTTTTGAAATCTTGCAAACTTTCACAGAAAAAAAATAATTAATATTTCTTCAGCGAACCTACCTAACACTGTTAGCTGCATAAAAAGATGAAGTTAAAGGAGAAAGAAAATTGTGTACCTTTTATGACTGATAACACAGATGTGCTACATGAATAAATGCAATAGTTGTGTTATACCTCCCTCGGAGTGCCAAAGCTGCTAATTTGTCTGTATCTCTAGCATGTTATTAGAACTTAATTACTATTGAAGATTTGTTTTCTAGGGAAGCAGTTGTACAAGCTCCTATAAGCTATATATAAACACTAAAAAGGCACAAAGACTGGATTAGGGCTCTGGAAACCAGAAGCTAAAACCAATGAGAAAATACAGTTCTAATAATAAAATTGCTTTTCAGTTGTAATGAAATTCTGTAATGGTACTGAGACAAAGTCACTCTGTCCCTGTTCTTTTAGCTTGTTTGTATAGAAAGATGACTTTTGAAGCATCTTTAGTCTTTGAGGCAAAAGTAGGTGTCACTTCTGATACTTAACACAATATTCAGGCTAAACACCTAAAATAAGGGTCAACCAAAAATCACAGAGAAGTCAGAAGTCAGGGAAACTTTTGTATACATTTGTCTTCTAGTATAGGAGGCCATCAGCTTTGAAATTTATTTATTTTTCTTTGGCTTCCTCAGTCAGCCTAGAGCCTAGAATCAGAGTCAACCTTAGAATGTCTTGAGTCAGCTTTAGAATTACCTTCTGTATCTGAAAGCCTCTGTAAGACTGAAATGAAACATGAGGTTTGAAATTAAAAGGTGGAAACATGGTGTTTCTATTGCTCTTTGTTGACATGATTTTCATATAATTAAAGCTGCAGGTGTACTTTTGATTATGAAGGTATTCTGGTGTGTGGTTCTGTGTAAATAATATGTTTGCAGAGCTTGCTGGCAGATTGTTCATTATGAACTCATTTGTTTGAGTTCCCCTGTGCAAATAGGAAAACACAAGCCAAATTCTGGGCGAGCTTTCCTCGTCTTGTGGGAAAACACAGGGATGGAGGAGGTGTTTTGCTGGGGAGGACACAGTTGCCCTGCTTTCCCTTCAATATGTCAGAGAATTGAACATCTCCAGCTAAGCAATACTTGAGGAGCCATGGACATGCACCTCAAGTTCTCGATGTTTCCTAAAACCCAATACAGTGGCTCCTTTAGACCTATATAGCTATGTTTCCCCTAAACCTTGAGTCAGGTCATTTATGTTATGTAAATTATGAATAATGGCAAAGCCTGTGGTTTGATCTGAAATAGCAGCTGACTCCTTTGGTATTATTCCACTTGATCAAAGATACTTAAATATTTCAGATGGAAGAGAGGAAACAAAAGGAGAAAGTTCTACAGGTAGGGTGCCTGGTTAGTCAGACTTATTTACATTTTCCTGCAGAACTTGTACATTTTGCTGTAGCAGTGACTTGATTTCAGCCTCTAGCTGTACGTGTGTTTGAAGGCTTCATCACGTGTTGCGTACCATGGCATGGTCATTTGCATAACACCCAACACACGTCAGTCAGTCCTTTGGATCCTCTGACCTTTAATAAACTAAATCCTAGCAGCTAATAATTTCAGTTGTCTGGATTCAAGTACTGAAGCCATGGCCAAAAACCTGAAGGTTCCATACATCCATATTGAATCTCAGCAGAAGTACATTTTTTGCCCTTTGCGTCCTTTCCTTCTTTCCTCTCTCCCAAAAAGGTGTATATAAATTGATGTGAGAAAGAATACCACCGCTGTTATCTAGATTCAGATATTTTGACTGCTGATTCTGCTAGCCTACTTGAGAAGAGACTCCTTTCAATGTCATGTTTCAAATTCGGTTTTAAAGTAACCCACAGTACTGCTCCTGAGACACCACCAAGAGTTGACCCAATTAAAGAGCTGCATATCAGGACCATGAGTGCAAATTATCTTTTGGAAAGCACTGATGAAATTCCTTTTCCATTGTCATTAGATACTTGCTTTCTGACAACCAGTTAATCATGGAAATAATCTTTCAAATATGTGTTAAACCACGCTATGCCTAATCATCCCATTAAACGTCATCAAGTCATTCTTTGCAAAGATAAACAGCTTAAGGAGCATTCTTCCTTTGATCATGTTATCCCCTGATGCTTTTGAAAGGAGGGTGAATGCAGCCTCCAGATTTCATCAGACCAAATCTTCAATGAGCTTCTGCATTGTGATTGCTGTTTCCTCAGGTGATTGGGATGTGCAGCTCTTCAGCACTGCAGACTGAAATGTGAAAGTTAACATATGACAGCCTGTGCCATAAGGACTCTAAATGTTGATCATCCATCTTCTGTGTGGAGGGGATACTCTAGCACGAGTGAGGCAGTGGGCCCGATTATGGCAGTAGGTATAGGGCTAAGTTGTTAGGAATTACTTCAGCCAACATTAACAGCATAAAAAAACCTGGTGTTTTCCTCAGGAGTGTGTTTAGACTGAAGCAAGTTTGACCTCCAATGCCTGAGGGATTGGCCTACCTTATAGCACAGTAGGGTGATGTGCAGTGACCACTAACTTCAAAGCAAGGGGGTTTAGTCCTTCTCAGTCACTGGGGCACGTGCTTCTCTTTCTAGTGACTGTAAGGGGCCAATGCACCACAAGTGAGTCACACTCAGACCCCTTCCTGGGCCATGGTACTGTAGCATATAAATTAGGCTGGAGAGAAATGGTACCTCACCCTCTTTTTGCAATATTTGGGTGGGGTGAGAGTTCAAGGAATGTGATCTTGTAAATTTCTCAAAAAATCTTAATTTTTGTTCTCTGAAACACATAATTTCTCAGCGTCTGAACTGGGATAAGGGTTCAGCAGACTGCCACTTTCTGTAAGTGGCACTCACAGAAGCTGAGGGGTTGTTTGTCAGCTGGGTTTTTTTGCACCAGAAGACACCCCTGGTCTGTGCTGTGAAGAGAAATGGGGAAAATTAGGTCTTTGACTGGTGCAGAAATGGATGTCAAGGTAAACCACACTAGCTAGGTCAGTGTAAGGAATGTAAGCATGCGTTCTTTATTGGTAAGATACAGGATAGTATGTAGACCTGCTTTAAGGCTGTGAGGAGGAACACAAACCAGAGCCAAGACGATGACAGGAGTTATTGCAGCTTTGATAGCCCCACTTAGTGTGTGCACTGTAAATGCAGGCACTTTCATAAACTGATGTTGAAGAGATATTACTTCTGGCCACTGCAGAAAGCCTGTCTATACTCCTGACATATGTTTTTAGAAGAATGGTCCTTGCAGGTCACTGTGATACAGACCGAGTGTGCCATCAGAGGCAAAGCTCCAACTGACAGGCAAAGTCCAATCTGCCACACAGACACCAGTTGCATATTACTCAGTGATGGCTGTCTAGCAGCTTGGTGGATAATACCTACCCAGTGTGTAAGTGTGTCAAGGGGATGCAATTGCTGTATTTTAGAGGTTTCAGAACTGAAAGTACAGCTGTCCACCTGCTTTGCTTGCAGTTACTTTATTGATGTGTATACATGAGATCAAAGGTCTAATAATTGCATCTTTTTACATTATATTTATTGTCTTATAGTCCTGCTTGGCAGATTTTGAGAGTAGATGGCAGTAAGGAAATTACCCTCCTGCTTCAGCAGGGGTTTTGAAGTAAGAGAATTTTTCTTAGTGTATTCCAAAGCATTAAATGACAGCATGTCATGGTGAAAGCTGGAACTGGATCTTTAGGAATGCTTAATTAACACTGTGTGGGCAAACTAGCCTTTTTCATTAGCTAATAGTTTTTAATTGCTGCTCATTCAAACTTTTTAAGCATTAGATTAAAAGGCGTTTATTTGAATAATCTGAGTGACAACATGTCAAGTGTGGTGTCAGCTAAGGTGCATTAGGAGAAGCATGGGTTATGGCTGTCTGGGCCAGTAAAGTCTAACCACAGGAGCCAGTGCTTGTCTTTGAGTTCATCTGGCCAGACTCTTTGGAGAACGCCGGTGACACTGTGTGTTACCTTGTAGCATTCTGTCTTGCAGGAAGGTGATGCTCTGCCTTCCAAAGAGCAGCTGTTTCCCTCTCTGTTCCTGAAGCAGGAAACCTTGACTTTATGGTTGCCTACCTTTGTATGATGACGTGATGAGAAAGGTGCAGGTCCCCTGCTGCTCAGTATAGAAAAAAGACTCCTCTCTGCTTATGTTTTCCTGTTCTGCTTTCAAAGCTTTTTCAATCAATATAAGTGGAGGTTGCTGCTTAAATGTCAGCTTACCTTCCTCTTCTTCTAGACACGGCCATGCATTTCTGCTAACATAGTTACAGCAATGCTAACAACCGTGTGTTTGGGCCATGATCTGGGCCAAGGAACAGACCCCAGTAAGAATTAATCTGTTTTTAAAAAAATGAAATGTTGTTGAAGCTGCAGCCTCAGGAGCTATGAATTGACACCTCTCGCCTTATTGCATTCAGGAATGTGCAATTTCACGGTAAGGAAAATTGCTTTTTGTCTTTCATTGATAGTAATTTATTAAATTCCAGGTATGCAAAGTGATACCAGCAATAGTTTAACTCAAAAATACGTTGCAAGTACATCCAGCACAGGAGTGGAATGTCTGTATGTGACATGAAATGCATCAGCATGTGAGAAAGGAAGGAACTCATTTTGACAGTAATAAATTGGAAGTTGCAATAGGTAGAATCACTGTCAATAGCACTGTGTCATCTTAGGAAAACTAATGCTAACATTATTGCAAATCATGCTAAAGTTCCATCTGGTTCCGTACCCTGACAGTTGCCTTTAATGCAATCTCAGAGAAATAGTCTATCAGTCTAGATTTCTTTTTTATGTATTATTATTGCACACCATACCTCCTTACATTCTCCTATCTTCCTCCAATCTGTGTTTCAGGCTCCCCGAGCAGTAAATAGCATTGTATCTTCTTTTCCATTAATTTTTTTAATAGCATCCAATGCTTGTCTATGACTATTGACATCTAAACACACTGTAGCAACAAGTTCTATTATGTCGACTTCTAATACATAAAAACAAAGGCATTTTCCTTGCTCAAAGATGTTGTTTGGATTTTATTTGATTTATCCTAGTTCTTGTTTTCTTAAAAAATTGTGAGTAAACATTCTAAACCATTTTGTCTAAACTATTTGTATTTTTATGAAGCTCTGACAGTTCTCCCCTCAATCATTTCTTTGCAAAGCTGAACACTTTCAGCCTGTGTAACTTTTCCTAAGACAGAAGTTGCAGGTCATGTTTTCATACTGACATATTTTGCACATCACCTAGGTTTAACAAAACAGGGTGCCGTTCTGACTCCCGCTCACAACTTAACTGATGTTCTGAAGAGCTTTAAATGGGGTCTTTTGAATTTCATCCCCAAGCAGAGACAGCGAGTGGGAACCTGGGCATTGTGTGCGGGCCGTGTGCTTTTGTCCTCTGCCAGTCACTGTGCATTTATGGACAAGGAATTTTGTTTGCCGTTTTGTTGCCTGTCACACTGTACAGTTTTGTATCACAGCTATGCAGTGGTGAGGTACAAATATTCAGTTTTATGTTTTATTCTTTTTTATACCATGGATAACATTATCATTAATGAGCTTTTCCACATCTGCTCTCACCATTTCCATGTAGCTTGTGAACAACATGAACATATGTGAACACAGTTTCCAGTGTAGTCTCTGTGTGCAATCCCTGGAAGATTCCATCTGCTACGAAAACCGTCACCATTTATTATCCCTACTTTCCTTTCTTATCTTTATCTTATGAAAACATTTTTTTTTATATCTATGGTAAAGATGTCTGTTAAAGGAGAACCTTTAGGGAACCTCTAGCAAAGTTGCCCAGGGTCTGAGAGCGTACCCAGGCCAGGCTGTCCCCACCTGTCCCACTGGGGCTTCCCCTTCCACCCAAGGCCCAGGACCCCAAGTCATCCCCCGTTGCCATCAGCCGCTCCCCAGCAAGGCTGCAGCAGGGCCGGGCCCCAGCTCCTCACAGCCCTGCCCTGACATGGGGCCTGCCAAGTCCAGCCTACCCACAGGCCCGTGTCCCATCCTGGCCTCGCTGTCCCCAAGAAGGTGGCTGGTGACTTGAGGCTGAGGCTGCTGCAGTCACACAGCCCCCTCCACACCCCAGCTGCCTGCTCCTGGCTTCCTTCAGCGGGACAGGTCCTGCCTGCTGGACCCTGCCCTGGGCTGGGGTGGAGACACTGCTCCCGGCCCTGAAGACAACAGCACTTGTCACTTCACATACCTTATAATTTCCGTTTACAAAGGCTGGATTGAATTCCTGTATTATTTAATTACTTACAAATGCTATTCTTACTGTAATTGACCAGTTTACCTAGTATGGAAATCATTTGCCAGTTGTTTTTGTTTTTTTTTTTTTTTTCTGGAGTCTACCACAAAGTCTTGAAACAAAACTCTAAAAGCTCTTAAAACAAAACTCTAAAAGCTCTTAAAACAAAACCTCTCAATTGTGAGGACCAGGATGAGTGACAAAGGTATGCACCACAGTTAATAGCCAGGATATTCATAGCTGAGATTGTTTTAGGACAGCTGGGACAATATTATCTGTGATTTTAATTTTATTTACTTCTTAAAGAGGTAATATGTTAATTTTAAACACTTTCTCAAACTTCCTTCTAACACAAACCTTGAAAACATCTCTGTAGCAAATAGAGATGCAAATCAATCATTTATCTTTTATTATGTGGCTTCACAGAGTGCCCTTGTAGTTCAGTCACCTCTGAGCTCTGAAGACTCACTTCCTACCTGGTTTGTGTTTTTGGAAAAGTTATAGCTTCTATGTGCCTAGGTCTTTCTCAGAATGTCTTCTGACATTGCTTTATACATTGATGAGCCTTTTTATCCTTCTCAGTTTTCTGTTTCTTTCACAAAATTCTATATTTGAAAGATGTCCTGATGCTTTTAATAGCTTCATGTACTCTCCCTTCTAATTATGCTAACTTTTTAAACGGTTTTTACAGTGTTTTTATTGTGGTATACATTTCCTCTGAACATCTCATTTTTATTTTATAAACTGTCTCCATGGGAACTGTAAGCATTTTTATCCTTCTAGCTGCTCCTTTTAATTTAACAAGCTTCCTGATTTTTAGTGATTCTTTTTTTCTTTTTCTGAAGTTGCAGGACTGGAAGCTGTTTGGTTTGGTTTTGATTTGTGTGGTTTTTGTTGTTGGTTTTGTTTGTTTTCATGGTTTTGTTTGTTTGGTTTGTTTTTTGTTCGCTTTTGTTTTTCTAGCAAGATCACTGAATTTGAGCATACTGAATACAGTCATGCAGAGAAATACTTAACCTGGGCACCATTCACTACTAAAATAAGGGTATTTCCTTCTCTTGTGGCTTTACCAATTAGTTACTTCAATAAGAATTTGGTTCTAGAGTCTAAACATTTTTTTTCTGCATCACACCCTATCATGCCATCTGAAGTCTGCCTCTGTTATATCCCATCCTACTCAGTCGCTGGCACAGCTCTGATGTATATATTTCAATGTCAGGATAGAACTTTAATGTATAGGTGTATAGCTACTACTTAGACTTGCCAATAAATTGAATTTATTGACGTTCATCTCTTAGAACACAGTATTCTGCACAAGTGTACAGTACTTTATCATTTGTGTGCTGTTATCCTTATTATGAGTGTTGCACAAATTATTGTCTTGTGCACCTATTGGCTTTCCCTTCCCCTGTAGCTTAAAAAACCCACCCTGTTACCTTTCACATTTCTGGCAACTCTGGTTCCAGGTTGTTTTGCAGTTATATTTTATTTGAACACTGTAAATCTGTATTATGAAGATGCCTTCTCATTCTTGGGACTTCCCCCTTGCCTGCAGCTTCAGCACTGTTAAGGTGAAGAGCTTTGTGAAAAGTATAAGCATGGGTTTCCAAGTCTTTTGGCCATCAAAGAGTCATTCAGAGAAGACAGCACTTGATAGCCACCTCAGACCTGTAACAGCACTAAGCTTCTCTCTGCCTGTTGATGACAGCTTCAGCCTAATTGCAGGCTGAGTTTTCTATGCGCTGCTATTAAACAGATGCTGGTTTCCAGTGGGACTGCAGTTGCCTGGCATGTCAAATCATTCCTTTACAACAGAGCTTATCATTGTGTCGCCTATACAGCCCCACTGATCCTTCCCAAAAGTCCTTCTAGCACACGTGCAGACTTATTTTCATCCGCTGATGTGCTGAACGCAGTAATTGCTGGAGGCCAAGGGTAACTTGCTGTCCCCTCCAGTCTGACTAGCACGCTCTGATAGGCATATCTGGCAGCTGGGTCATGGTGTATGTATCTGGGGGAGGGCAGTTCCTGGGTGTTTTATTTATTTGATATTTTTAGGGGGACGTTAGAAATCGTTGAAGAAGTGACAAGTTGTCACTGTTTTCACTGCCTCAGCTGCTTCTGGGGGCTTATGCAGCTGCACAGCTGGATGTCCAGAGGATGAAATGGAAGCTGTGCTCTTGGCTTCCATCCAACTGGCTCCAAAGGCACTTGAGAAACTTCCATGTGACAGTTAATGTAGCACCTGCTCAACAAACAAAAACCAAGTTTCCCCTTCTCCATTATACTGTACATCTGTTATTTTGCTGACATGGAAACTAGCGTAACAATTAGATTCATTACTTGCCCTCTAAGTTGATTCCAGCTAAGCTGAAAAGACCTTAGTGTGTTCACTCAGTGGTTGTTTAGGCTGCAGCACAAACTAAGAAATTCTGCCTCCAATGAAACTTGTTCTGCACTGCAGTTGCACTTGCATTTGTATGTTTATACTCGAGGTGAGACTGAGAGGCAACATTTTCTTCTGGCCAAATACAGACTCCAGCTCTCGACAGAGGCATGTTTGCACTTGGAGCTCAGTTTCCAGGTCTAATTAGAGATCAGAAAGAGCAAATATGCAAATGCCCGAAGAAGATAGTCACATCAGAAATGGTTTTGTTATACACTTATAAACACCTTACCTGTCTTCTGCCCTTTAAGCCTTCTCTGTTGAGACTTCATGGGACATTCCAGGTATCCCAGCAATTTCAGACAGCTGCTATTAGCAAAATAGTCTGCCAGATAAATGTTTCCTTTTTCTCCACAAACTTGGAATTTCTCCTTTCAGAAAATCACACTAGTTCAAGATTAAGACAGGGAACAATCATTCTTGAAGGAGTGACAAGGTTAAAGTCCAACCCCTCTCCCTCTCCTCAGCTCCCTCACAGCTGTTATTTACTACTGCTATGTGACTTAATAACCTGCCCTGCAAAGACTTCGATTCTACAGGGTTATTCATGTGCTGAAGACGAGTATTAGACTAAAATGAAAACTATGTGGCTGCTTACTGAAACTTATGTCTCTTTCTGACCTCACTTTCAGTTGTTTCGTATTTTTGTTGCATGTTTTAGACCTCCTGCTATTCACACCACTCCTTAGCTTTGGAATTAATAAGGATCAGATAATACCCTGAAGCACAGATCTGAAGAATGCTTTATTTGGGGAGGTTTTAATTCCCAATATAAGCACTGAGCTCTGTATGGTCCCCTGGAATGTACATTGCTCTGAAGCTGATATTTTGCAGCAACCAACTGCAGGATGTCCTGTTTTGCATGTTGAGGAAGATGCAGAGTGCAACTGATTTGTCTTTTAATTTCTTCTCTTGCATTATTTGGTTTATCTTGGTATAAAATGTCCCTTTTATTCTGTGTGCTCATTAGGAAATTATCACAGCAATACTTTCAAAAGGCAAATAAACCCATTGCAAGGTCAACATTTTTTTTTTGATATATCAAACAAAAGAAATTCCTAAAGACTCTTCTGTGTCTGGAAATTAATAGAATACCTTAAAGTCACTTATACCAAGATAAGAATAAAACTTTTCTCCTTGGAAACACTGACTTATGCAGAAAGGGGCTGAGCAAGAACAGCTCTGTATTTTACACCAAGCTTTCACTCAAATATCAGCATTGTTTAGTGTTCTTACCTATTTTTGGCCTGGCTGCCCTGAGATAAAAGTTGTAGTGAGACTTTTCTTACTGCTCAGAAAACTGCCTCCATAAAACCACTTACCTAGAATGTAAGAAAGTCTTGATGCAGTCTTAACAGCTGGTAAACAAAGAATGTAACTGCATCCCTGCAAGCCTTCGTGTGTAATGGCCAGCTCCAGTTCATTGTGCATTCCCTTATGTTAGAAAACCTGAGGCCTGGTTGTTTACAAAATTTTGGACACTCTGTTTTGACATTTAAACTATTTTGGCTTTTTGGAAGACAGGAATTAAATTAGAGCAAAGAAAAACTGCATTTATTGTAGTGGGTTTTTTTTCTTTTAGAGATGTAATAGTGTGATCACAGTGGCTTTAAAGCAGGAAGCACCCTACGTTGTTCTCTGTCATGCAGGGCTATGCAGCAGGTGAAAGAGATGGCACTTTTTCATAGGATCATAGAATGGTTTGGACTGGAAGGGACCTTAAAGATCATTTAGTTCCAACCCATCTACTATGGACGGGGACACCTTCCCCTAGATCAGCTTGCTCAAAGCCCCATCCAACCTTGCCTGGAACCCCCTTCCAGGCATGGGGCATCCACAACCTCTCTGAGCAACCTTTTTCAGGGGCTCATCACCCTAACAGTGAAGAACTTCTTCCTTGCATCTAATGTAAAACTACCCTCATTCAGTTTAAAGCCTTTATCCCTTGTCCTATCACTACACTCCGTGATAGACAGTCCCTCACCATCTTTCCTCTAGATCTCCTTTAAGACTACTGTAAGGTCTCCTCAGAGGCCTCTTTCCTCCAGGCTGCACAACCCCAATTCTCTCAGCTTGTCATCATAGAAGAGATGCTCAGGCCCCTTGTTGTTCTTTGTGGCACTCCTCTTGACTCACTCCAACAGGTCCGTGTCTTTCTTATGTTGGGGGCCCCAGAGCTGAAGGCAGAAGTCCAGCTTGGGTCTCATGAGAGTGGAGCAGAAGGGGGAGAATCACCTCCCTTGACCTGCTGGCCATGCTTCTTTTGATGCATTCTGAGATGCAATTGGCTCTTTGGGCTGCACTTGCACGATGCTGGCTCATATTCAGTTTTTCATCCACCAACACTCCCGAGTCCTTCTCCTCAGGGCTGCTTTAAATCCACTCATTGCCCAGATGTTATTTGTTCTTGGGATTACCCCAGTCTAGGTGCATGACCTTGCACTTGGCCTTGTTGAATTCATGAGTTTTGCACAAGCCCACCTCTCAAACCTGTCAAGGTACCTCTGACTGACTTTTTGGAGCAAAGAAGAAAGGTTCAGGGGACAATAAGCCTGGAAGTTGTCTATTCTGGCACCTTGTGATCAGCTGCAGAGGAAAGAATCAGATCATGGAGGCATTACAGAATTATGCAGCCCCACCTAATCTTCAGGCCATCAGTCTAGCCCCAGTGGGACAGTGAAAAATCTCTGTGAGTGCTTCAGATAGATCACAGCACAAACCTGCAATTTAGTGACTCTTGCTAATTAGGACTCTGGGTAATCCAGCTACTGTGTGGTTTTTTTCCCCTCCCTACCAATAGAACCAGTCTGCTAAGAGGAATTTGTTCCATAAAGCCTTTCCTTTAGGAAGAAGGATTGTTGAAGAGGTACCCTCCCCATTTATTCATGCCACTTATGCAGTGATGTCAGTCTAAGCTGGAAACATTATTTTTCATTCTTCCCATTACTATTTTTTTTGCTACTGAGTGTAATAGCAGAGCACGAGCCACCTATTTTATAGCAGGAAGTTGTTTTTATTTGGGATATAGGGCTTAGTTATTCAAAAGGAACCAAGATACAGCTTTGCATAACTATTGAGATTCTTTTCAGAGGTTAATTTGTTACGTCACATAGATTATCTGCTCAAATACTGTACATTCCCTTACCCTGAGGCACAGAGGTTCATTAAACGAGCTATGCAATGAAAAAACCAGCCTTTTACTAATACAGTTTTTAAGCCTCCTGGCAGTTCTGTGCAAAACATCCTTCCCATGCTCTCAGTTATGCACAGTCCTCCAAAGGGGACCCACTGTGCATCTGTCATAAGCTTTTTCCAGTGTCACTAGTAATAAGGATTAAGCTCCCTATGCTTAGCTCCTGAGAGTTGGCTTTTTATGGAGACATAAAGAAAGTCGGCGGGCAGAAATCAAAGTTGTACTGGTGTGGGATCCTTGGCTTTAGCATCCACATCACCCAATGGCTTCACAGACCCTGAATTAGTTGACCTTCAAGGTACGGTGAAAGGCCAGTCTATTTACTCAGCTTTATGCCTAAGGGAGGTAATCGTAGGAATTGGAAACATTAAACAAAACGATGCTCAAGGATGAGACACTATCTGACTCGACGTTTTGTCAATTAACTGTGGAAATTGTCTGAAAGTTTTTCATGAGTAGAGGGAGTGTGGGGGGTAATTTAAGCAAGCCCCCAAATGAACAAATAAATAAATAAAGCGACATGTTCTAATGACAGAGATGAAAGTCGGTGAACTCCTGCTGAACTGTTAGAAAAGCACCGGTGCAGTATCATTTATTAATAAGCAGCACATAAAACTAGACTACTTCAACTGCATTATCCTAACCTACCATGCAGTATTTCTAACGGGACAAATTCACTCTCTCCTGCCACAGGAAGCAGTTGGAAACTGATGTTTCTGATGACTTAGCACTGACCCTTGCTGCCTCAGTTATGCTCCCTCTCAAACCAACACCTTATTATTCCAGCTGTGCCAAAAAAAATATAAATTTATCCCCTTCAATGAAGAAGAGGCTTGGAAGATTCTGGAGGGTGAAGTCTGCTCACTGGTGGGTTTTACAGAAGACTCCCTTGGTAGACATCATAGTCTGAAGCCAGCCTTTGTGTTGCAGATGAACGTGATCAGTTTGTGCATTTTTGTTCCCCGAGAGCTACAAGTGCAGCTCTCCCAAGCTGTAGTGCAGAGTGGGAGGGAGTCAGCAACTTCCCTAAGACTCTGTAGTCCGTTCCAAAGACGGGCATAAGTTGCAAAAATTTTGCTCATGGACACCCAAGATTTCATCTCTCTCTCCTGCTTCTGGAGTGCTCAGTTCCTCCAGGGGAAGTCACAGTTCCCTCAGGAGAAGACGTGTGGTTGCCATTCAGCCACGCAGGCCAGAGCAAGGTCACTGTTTCATCGCACAGAGCAGTTAAGGATGAGAGGACCAATGAGTAATGCTGCAGTCATTTTGCCTTGAACTTCTTTACTGGTTTGTAATGCAGCCTCTTGTTCCAGTCTGCTGGTTGCAGCTCAAGTTTGGTTTTAGTTTTTGTTGTTGTTGTTGTTGAATCTTTTGAACAAATTTTCTTTAAGAAATGGACTTTGCGTTCTTGAAAATATCAGTTATGTAAGCAGAAGTAACTAGTACTGTGGCAGCAGAACTGTTTTTGCACAAATGTGACCTAAATTTCTCTACCCTGAGGCTTTAGTTGGTTTCATTGTATCAACCTGAAGGCAAAATGGAACTATGATGGGTTTTGTTGTTTTATGAGGTATTTTCACCTCTTTAAAATCCTACCAGAAAACTCAGGCCTAATGGATGAATCTGTAATGATGCAAAGCTAAAGTAACACAGACAAAAATATATAGTAAATACCTAGTAAACAGTAAATAATCTCCATATAAAACCTCTGATGGTACCTTTATAGGGTGGCTGGGATAAACACAAATAGGCAAGGTTTTGTATTTTGATTCCATTAAGCAGCATATTGTAAATTATAAGTGTGAATATTTTTCTGCCTTTCTGGCTAGTGTTACTAGCTGTTGTACACCTCACTCATCTCCTACTCAAATGCGTGAGTAGCAATGGGTGCAAAGCTGATTGTTAACCCACTGAATATCAGGTGTCCCTAGAGCATGTGTGAGATAGATTGATCTATCTCTTCTTTTTTTTGAAAAGAAAAATTATATACCTTACAGATCCGAATCCACCACCTGGGAGTTAATGCACACGGAAGACTTGAGTTCTTGACACTACCTTGCCTGAGTAAATATATGTTCCACCACCACTGTGTTAATGGATTCAAGCACTCTTAATGATTTTGGAATTAGTTTATATACTGAGATGCATGGACTTCTTTATTTATTGGAGTGGCTAACTAGCAGGCTTTGATAGCCTAAAGGCTTTTGTGTATGCATGCGCTAGACATCCACTGCAGATTCTCAAATTGCATCGACTTTCTTGCCAGGATGGGAGGCAGCTGTCAATGTGGACGCTAGCAAACACAGATGGAGCAAGTCATTCAGGAAGGGGTGCGATATTTGCCAATTCAGACTTTCAAGGGGCTTAGCAGGTCGGCAGCTACCCCAGCCACACGTTGTCTTATTCTCAGATCAGCATAACGAATCATGCCTGGGAGACCAAGTTAATCCCTTTCAGGTTCCCTGGACTGTAGACCTTCCTGAATTTTCCTTTCTTTAGCCCTTTGTTTTCCTCCTGCTTTGTACTGAAAGTTAACTACAACAGCAAGAATGTATTAGGGTACTTGGAATACTGTCTTCAATTCACCCTGTCCTGCTGGCACACGGCACAAACTGCACAATGAAGAAACCTCTACCCCGCTTCTGGAATGAGTCAACAAGGGGGTTTATAAAATGCAATGTGTATGCACACACACACAAACACGCACACAAAAGTTGGAGTTGCTCTTGTCCTGGTTTGAGGGTAAATGCAAATCTGCTGTTTGAAGCCACCATTTGCCTAAAGGCTGCACAATCTGCCTCTGTCAATCCAAGGAGTTATTAACTAATCCCCAAGTACTTCCACATCTCCCAGTGCATGGCATGCAGGTGGCCTTCTCCAGCTGGTTAGATGCACCATTCATTGCTTCAAAAGCAGTTACAATGCCCTCTTCTGCACTCACCCAGAAGAATCTCATCTCATCCCTTTCCATTCCTGGAAAATTCAGCTTGGGGCACTCTTCTCCTTGTATGAACAACTCCCATTGTGCCTTGTAGCAGGGGGTATGGGATGTCCGAGGATTAACCCTGTCCTCACTAAGGCACATCTGTTGTCCATTAGATTAGAGAAAGGAGCCTCAAATACCCTCTGCACCTAGGGCTTTTTTTTCTGTCATTGCAACTCTATTTTGCCATGCAATTGGATCTGTCCTTCCTTGACCTGACTCTTTGCAGTGATTTCTCTCAGTCATGTGACCATAAAGTGGATATTGGGTAGAAAAATACATTGTGCATCCTCTTGTAAGATTAAGCAGCTTGTGAGAAAATTCTGATGTCTGGGCGAAATATTGGTTTTATTTGCACTTTGTGGTGGCATGAGCCATCAGCTGGAGAGGGGTGCTTCTATATGAGAAATCTCCAGGCTAAGTAGTCTTGAATCTCTCATCTGTAAAATACAGAGACATAGCATTCCTAAATTAAAAACAGATTTGGATTATCCCATAAAGATTAAAAGTAATTTCAAGCCTTTTACACTTCTTCAGCATAACTTCACCCATTTCCATTAGAGCTAGAACATTCTAAAACCTCTCTATTTGTATCAAATGAAACGTTTCTCACTTATCCTGTGTTCAAACCAGACACAAAGTATTCAATAGCCACAAAGCACCTGTTTTTTTCTTAGAATAGGTATGTCATCTGCTTTGGGAACCATGTTCAGAAACAGTGCAATCGACCTATGAAGTGGTTGTTCCTAAACTTTGTCTTTGTGAGATTGCAGCTGACTATAAAATGATATAATTTTTACATTTACATTAGTACTGCCGATTATAATGATGGTCTCTGAGATTTTGATAACAGTGATAGTGCTCCAGTGCTTTGGGAACTCCTTCTTTGATAGAAGGAGGCAGCAAAATCCTTGCAGATGAAAGTAGGCCGACAGAAGTAATTGATTTTATTGGTTCAGCTGTAGAATTTATAAATAAAAATAAAACGAGTACAGATCAAAGGGAATGAAAAAAATAATTTTTACTTGACAAAGCAGAATACCCAAAAATGTCACTTCGTGTTGCAAGGGTTGTTCTATTCCACGTGAAACGAAATACTTATTTTTTTCAGGAACAGGGGAAAAAAAAAATAAATAAAGCAAAGAAGGATGCATTAGAATTGCAACATGTTCAAAAAGAATTGCCCGGCTTCACTCAGAGGGAGGGACAGATAAAATTTATCACCAGTAAATGGGAAAGGCTGAGAATAGATTGCCAAAATCACCTCTGAGAAAGGAGTGGAAAGCAGCCATTTAATGCTCTTACACTTCAGTCCATTGTTCTTTAATACATACCCAAGCATAAGACTGGGTCTTAATATAATGGAGACTGTCTCCTTGTTTGTGTAAATAATAATTAATTAATAAATAAGAATTCATAACAACAAAATTTCCTATGCTATTTTTGATAAAATTTTCCTATCTCTGATTGGTTTGCAGAAAAAGCAGACATTTCCACTGTGATTATGTTTGTGCTCCTCAAAGGATTTGCCCATTGAAAGTGGAAAAATTCTTATATTTGAATGATCAGAAGAATCAGACTTAATACCAATCCAAAGCCACAGCTAATTCCACAGGGACACTGGTTGCTATGAACCTCGTCATGGGAAGTTGAACAAAGCTTGAATAAACATTTTGTGTTTGGTAAAACACGTTGCAGCACTGCAGGCTGGGGGAAAGGGAATTGTAAGCCACATCATGACTATGTAGGAATGACTATACCCATAAAGCTACTATCCAGCCATTCCTTGTTTAGATTCTTGTGCTAACAGAGGAATACATCATGCCTGTTCAGTGTTGCCTGCTGCTAAATTTTTATTTAGGTTTAAATTAAAGAACTGCATGGCAAGAAGATACTTCAGGGAATCCCCAAGTCAACTCCACTGCCCCATGGCCCATGGCCCATGCTGTTCCTGGAGTCATCAGTCTGTGATATGGGCAAAAACAAAGGCTTTTATAGCCCTTCTTGGAGGGTTATATGTTGTGCTCTTTTAGCTGGTTCACTGGTTCCACCTCTTTCCCTCTTTTGTCATGACTGGCTACATAAGGGGTTTTGTTATTTTTTTTTTTTTTTTTAATTTGTTTGGTTTTTTTTTTACTTTATCGATACTGTGCTGATTTTATCTGTCCTTGCTTTGAATCTGGGGATCTTTGCCTCAGATAAATATGAATATTGTCTTATGATTGTTGTTGTAATTATTAGACTAGATTCGTCAGTAGATGTTTGCAGAAGAACAGCTAAAGGGTTCCTAAAGGCTAAACTATACATATGTATAATCTATAGACAAAATATGTGGTGGCATCAAAGACATTTTAATTATTCAGTCCACTTGCAATAGAATGTATTTTAAAGTTTGAGCTGATGTCCAAGTGGACAGGCTGAAGTTCAGCATACCTGAAATTAGAGGCTGTACTCTCTACAGTGATTAACAAAGCTATTACACCTGAAATAATGAATTAATATATTCCAATATTTCTTCTATGACTCAAGCCTTTCATTTGGTGGAAGAAGTAAACTGGGAAATCTAGTCTCAAAAAAAAATCCCAGGTCGTGGCAAGTTAAGAATGTTGTCAGGTTTCATCCAAGAACTTTTCAGATATGGTGATATAGTGCAAAGAGAGGTTACTTGTGACCACAGAGAATAACTCAAAGTGTCAGCAGAATGAAGGGAAATAGTTCTGCATTCATTCTCATCAGGTTTTGTCCTTTCCTAATGTTATAAAGATGTCAAAAATGTCAGAAATTGTAATTTTATCAGTTTGTCTCTTACATAATTTATTTTTCTTCTTTATAAAAAGGAAAAGAAAGAAGACTATATCAAATTGACAGCAGTATCACTGCACTTTACCATTGTGTTAGATTTGGATAGCTTTATTTCCAAATGTGGGAGGAGATAAGTACTGTTTCTAGTCAACTTTCAAGCCCACTATACAATAACAATTCATGTGGCTACTGAAAGAGCTTGGTCCTCTTTACATATTGCCCTACTCAGTAGTTGTTAGCTATCAAACTACTAATTACATTTGCTGAGATAGATATTTGGGGGGGGGGGGATGTATGTGTGTGTGGTTTTTTTTAGATACACATCCATCAGAAAATTAATTCTCTCGTACCCTTAGTTATGCTATATATCAAACTCTTGACACAAAATTGACTTCAGAGTGAAGTGCAACCGTTATTTAATACAACTTTGCAATGCATCACAGAATCAGAGGATTGTTAATGGCAGAAGGGACCTTTCTAGATCACCTAGTTTACTCCCCTTGCTCATGCAAGGTCATCTAGAATAGGTTGCCCAGGACCATGTGCAGTTTGGTTTTGTGTATGCTCAAGAACAGAGATTTCACAACCTCTCTTTAGCAGCCTGTTCTATTATTTGTTGATCTCACATCAAAAAAACATTTGCTTATTCAGTTGCCTCTTATCCTTTGACTGGCCACCACTGAGAAAGATCCATCTCCCTCTTCTTGATATACAGTGTGCTAGCAAAAGGTAGGATCCATCTCGGCTTAGTTAAAGGCCTGAAAGAGAAGTGTATAACCTATTCCTCTCAATGTGCCATCATATTCTGTAGTGGATGTCAAAGTTACATGATGATGGCCATTTGTATACGGATTTTTCTCACTGACTCTCAAGGGAGCCCTATGGCAGTGAGCATAGATAAAAGTGATTAATTTATAAGAAGATGAAGACAGCACATTTAATCTCTCTCTCTTTTTGTTTGCTTTTGTTTGTTTGTCTTCTGTGTGAATGACTTCAAATATACATAGAGTATATAGGGTATTTATGACTGTTTTCTAACTTCATTTAACACAGTGGATTGGTTACAAAGAGTTGGTTAGTTGCCCTTCAAGCTATAGTGGTTAGCTATGATTCTGCAAATTAATTGCATGCACTGGTGCACTTTGGTACTCCCTGAATGACAGTTTAAAGTGATTACAGAACAAATACTTGAATGTTTAAAAGTGGAGTGATAAATTTGGGGAGTATTGGAACTGAGCTTCTGGAAACAAAATGAAACTTACCTGAGAGAACAAAAGGATAGACAATGGCCTCTGGAGATAGGCATTGGGAGCTGGCTTGGAACGAAATAAGTTTTGGCCAAGCTGCCCTCTTCATTGACGCTACTCAAGAGAAGCAAACCTAAAGAAGAAAGAAACACAATGGCCATAAAACCATAAAATTTTTCCTTTCATCTTTGGGTGAGGAACCGTACTTACCTTCATCCATTTTTGCATGCAAGCACATACATATTTGTACAGAAAGATGAAGGAGGTGGTGGTGCTAAATGTATCATGATGGCAGTGTTCGTTTTGCTCAAGTTTGGAATAGATTTGAAAGTTCTATGTGTTCTGCCAATGGGAGAACCTACATCAAAACTTACTGGAGCTGGAATTATATTTTAAAATGTAAAACCTGTTTAAAGAACAGAAAAACTTCTACACAAATGGAAATAGGTTTTGATTTGTGTGCTTTGTAGGATACAGCAATCAGAAGGTATCCAGCTATCCTTTGTATCAGTCTTCACATCCAAGGTAATAATTCATTTATCATTCATAGCTCAAAATATATGACTTACATTTGTTTGAATGGTGGCTTCCATCTACGTGTATATCTAACACAGTATGTAGGTCATATGGTGGACTTACCCACTTATTGTAGGGCACTTTTAGAAGAAAAGTCAAATGCTACTTAGCTGAAGTGTAATCAGTTCATGAGAAAGGTTATGAAGATCTGCAGAGCTTAGAAGATCAATAATGGCTCTCATTTCAGATGGGCTTGAATGAACAGTTTAAAGGCCTATGGTTAGCAGTGAGTTAGTTGCATAAAGATAAAATCAAGCTATGAGCAGAACGTTGTGATGTGAGCCAAAAATAGGTCACATGTGAATGTTTTCTAAAGACCTTATCAAAGTACACTCATTTCCAAGGATGATGAAAAATTGTTTGCATGTGTGCAGCTTGCACACAATGATGTGTGGCGTGTAACAGACGACATCGTAAACTCCTTGAAGAAAGACACCAGTAGAATGTTAAAATTATATTAAAACCTTGATCATATTATATGCTGTTTAGCACTTCAAGACATTCTGGGAACTGTCTGTGAAGAGAGTAGCTGCAAAATGCTGTCTGTGTATCCCAAATGCTAACAAAGGAAACACACTGCATGAGGTGTTAGGTGTTTTCCATTTAGTCACTTTTTTAGCCAAAATTCACCAGAGGGACAGCACAAACTTCCTCCCTGTGTACGTTCTCTGTCTGAACAGCAATGTGACATTATAGTTATAGCCTAATACTACACGTGCAATTTTCTAGCTGTCATTGTCAAATAGACGTGACACGAGACAATGTACAATATGACTGAGCCTGGTTTTTATTGCTGATGTTTTTGCTGAACTGGAGGGTGGATATGGACTGCTGCATGGCTTGTAGGAAAGAAGAGCAGGCATTTTGGGAAGCCAGAAACACTCGGGGTTGTCCTGGGCCCTAGTGAGATCAGAATTCTGGTTCAGGGAAGGGGGTGGCACACAGCCTGCACGACGTGGAGAATTGCAGACCTGTTGTCTCTTTCCCAGAAGTTTCAGAGGAATTCTTATTTTGCCTGGTGATACTGTTGTAAATGGGCCATGTCAGTTTGAAAGAGCTTAATCAATCCACGCTTGCAGATGCGAAATCTATTTCCTGTATTTGCAAAATTCATTGCCACTCATTTGTTTGAATAATGCCAGTCACTGATCAGATATTCTCTAAGATGAATAGCAGTGACACAGAGCTGCTGTGTTACTGGGCTGTGATTAGTTTTATTTCATCATTAGAAGCAATATCTTTCCTCAGTCTAATCTTTCTGACTTTTCATCTGTGACAACAGAAATGTATAGATCATCCTTCCCAGTAATTGGCCTGGGTCTGATTTTCCATTTGTGTTTTGAAGAAGCCACCTTCTAGTGCAGCACTATGCCTGGCTCTCAGGTTCAGCCTGAAGAATGGTGGCTTTGAACAGAACAGCGTAGTCTTTAGATCTTTATTTTTCTACCAAGCTCAGACAAACTATTCTGATTACTGTTTCAAGAATTAGCTCATCCAGTAAAACGAAGGTTAATTTAAGTCTACAAATACCTGATTATTGGGAGAATAATCTGGTTTAGACATGCTGGGTGGGGTATTAACAGCATTAGAGCTTTAGCCTTGGATTCGTAACCTTGTCTTGTGTTGACCTTTGAGATACAAGCAACTTTTTCTTCAAAGTCTACCTTGGAGAGCTGTAAATGATTAATTCAGCAATCCTAGCTAAATGTTGTCTGCAGAGGACACGCCTGAATGAGTACACAACACATGACTGAATGAAATGTAGATGGAAAGTTGCTACGTTATTGAATTAAGTAGGACCATAGTTTTCATGACATCCACAAATGTCAGCTGACTTGATGATAAACAAATTTAAATCATAGATTAGGTTCGTAACATTAAATTTCTAACAAAAATGCATAACCTTTCAGGTGATAATCCTGACTGTGGTTCTAACTCATGACATGAATTCTGACAGAGATGACAAGTAAGGTTAGTATGAGTCATGCTCTACAGGTTTTTTGTTCATAAGCTTTGAGGAAACAAGCATGAGAGCAGTAGCTCAATCACATTTTGAAGTGTTCCTAGGCTGATTTAGATTTTATCTCTGAGGGGGTGGTAAGGACACTGTTCTTGCAATTTCTTCCAACA
Organism: Megaceryle torquata; assembly: GCA_024611175.1. Lineage (NCBI taxonomy): Eukaryota > Metazoa > Chordata > Aves > Coraciiformes > Cerylidae > Megaceryle > Megaceryle torquata. The sequence goes on from JANIJG010008596.1 coordinate 80,230, forward strand.
GGGCTGTTTATGTTTCACTGACTTTCCTGAAGCCTAAGAGCCAAACCACATTTCTCTGCTTTTTCAGCAAACTTATATCTGAGGATGAGACATTTGGTCTTCCATAAAGGGATAGAACTGCTTACAGGGTTTGGGTTTTTTTTTTTGTTTTTTTTTTTTTGTTTAGTGGCTCAGTTTTGATGGCAGACCCTATTTTGAGACTTAACTTTACTTTTTACCACTTTCCAGAAATTAGTTTAAGGTACTAATGTATTTCCTTTTCTCTTTCACTTCCAAAAGCACTCAGACTACCCTGGGAGGATTATCAACTGCCAAAGCTAAAATTGCAACCAGAGTATCAGAAAAATCTTTAATTATGAAAAATATAGAAAGCACTCACCATGTCACATATATCAGCATGAGTCATGGAAGTTCAAACCCTGGAGAAAACACAACCAAAGCCTAGTAAACAGCAGTGTGCTTACAGTGGCATTACAGAGAGAAAATAATTTACACACTTTGAATGACCACGCTAGGAACTGAGGTGAACAGGGATGTGGTTGAATGGTTGGACGAGAGGCAGCAATACAACTCTAGCAGCTGGATTAAGAGTCCAACATATTTTGTTCTTCAGTCATCCAAAGTTCATATTGTGATTCACTGATGCAGCCACTGCTGGGAGGGATCTTTTTGTTGAGGAGTGGGAGAGGGCTTTCTGACTGGGTCAGTTGCCAGGGCCAGCAGAGAACCATCCATCTGCACTCCAGAAATGTGCTCTGCCCTTAGTGAGTGAGGCAATCCATCAATACATATTCCTCCTATACAATGTAATGCAAGCATGCAGGGAAATATCAATTTAATGGAATTAGAGAGATGACATTACTCACTCTACTAACAAGCACAGGTCATCTTACCTGTGAGAAGATAATTTCTTGAAATCAAACATGCTGTATGTCCCCTAAGTGTATTCATCTTCTCATAATTGGATCTCAAACTGTTTTGAAGCATCTCTCATAATGAAATGATTGTGCCAGCTGGATGTTCCTCCTACGGGGAAATGGAGTGCTTCCACTGGAGACCCTGCTCCAGTCATTACAATAATGTGGAGATCAGTTTTGACTGTAACACCTGTGAGTTAAACTCTTCTCCTTCTCAGAAAGCAGAGCTGGATTAAGTGAGTAAATCCCCACCTCCACTTTCATCTCCTTGTGGACATTTAGATAATTCCACTTCAGTCATTACTCAATATAAACCACAGCTTATAGCTGCCAAAAATTCCTGAAGACAAGAAGTGAATGTGCAGAGCATGCATATGTGACCCAAGAGAATTACACCCCAAGCAGGGAGAAGAACCTGCGTGTGTGAGGTTGTGGTTTTAAGCAGGGACAAGTACAGACTGTAGTTAAAAGGAGTGATTTTTTCTCTCATCCTTTATTTCTCCTTGTCTTCCCAAGACCCCAGAGTTATGTTCATGCCATATCTTTTGTCCTGAAACTAGTACTTTTGAGGACATCCAGAGGGCTGGATATGAGGAAAAGGATTCAGCTCGCAAAGGGAAAAAAAAAAAAGCCACCTTTTTGATATGTTAGTTTTTAGGTGTCTCATGAAATTTACTCTGTAGCCATGTAATAAAAGCAGAGAGGCTGAAGAGAGGGACTATGTCTACTCCTTACAATTGAGCTCGCTTAAAACAAACATGAAATTCTTTCACTTTTGGAGATTCATAAAAGCAGGTTCACACAAGCACTTTTCCAAAAGAACAAGTCTGGGAGTGGGAAATGCTCTCATGGACGAGGCAGAGCAACTCTCTCCAGTCCTATCATGTTACAATCAGAACATGTGCTTCTGTTTGTCTTGTAGAAAAGTAATTTTTCTTCATGTCTGAGAGATCAAAAAATATTTTCCATTGTCAAGTGAGAGAGGAATAAAAATCAATGTTCCAACTTTCAAAGTAAAATCCTCATGGATTTTTTTTCTTTTTCTTTTCTTTCTGCATGCCCTGGTTTCTAACTACAACACAGTGCTGCAATAGTTACTACTGCAAAACAATGTCTTGATTCACCTTAAACTAAAGGTCCAGAATGGCTAAATGAAAGGGCAATGCAAGTGCTAAAAAGATCTAATACCTTGTGTCTTGAGCCTATGTCATCAGTTCTGAAGGAAAAAACCCCAGCCTCGCATCCTAGCTTCTCTGAGGAGTAAATTCTGGGATGATGCCAATTTTGCATCTCATAGGTGTGTTGTAATCAAAAGATTGCAAGCACAATGCATCTTCCCACTAAGGGCAAAATGAAATACAGGGCTACAATGCTTAAGGTGCATGGTCTAGTTCTTTATGACACTGCCAAAGACCTTTGATAAGCCCATCCTCATTTACTGAGCTCTATCTGATCATAACTCTGTAGAGTATCACCGTACTTGCAAAACCTGTACTGTGACTCTATAGCTCACATGAAACCTACAATGTTAATAATTCTGAGAGAAAATTTAAATAACTATATCTTTGTTGGCAACCCAACCATTTACAGAAGTTTTTAGTTGACAAAAATGTATGAAAATAGCTAGGACACAGAAGAATGATTTCTATTATTCTAATTCCTCAATTGTGTCTTCCCTTTTAGGAGCAAGTGGACTTCCTAGCACTTCATGTTTCTATTCTATTCTATTCTATTCTATTCTATTCTATTCTATTCTATTCTATTCTATTCTATTCTATTCTTTATATCTATTATAGAGCTAATGAAGTGACACTTTGGTTTCCCTGTTGGTTACTGATCTGGATTGTGAGATATGACACAAGGAAAGAAGAACTGCATTGGACGTTTGTTTCATGTGTGGGCTATGAAGTGAAGTGAACTCTTGGCTTTGTCAGAGGCTTGTGCAGTCACCTGCATGGATGAATCATGAATTTCAAGGCGTGAGAACAGATAGATATAGGCCAAGAAGTCAATTAAGTTCTTCCTTGAATTATATGACCAGGTGGCACAGAGGACACAGAGTGGGGGAAAGAGGGAAGGAAAGGAGACAGACACAGAAGCTGGGGGCAGGAGAGGGGGAAGCACAGTGGTGTTGCTAGCAATACTTTACACTGACTGCCTGGGAGAGAACCTGTCCTTTTCACATCCTTGAACTCTTTGCTTCTGTGGAAGAAGTCACAGTGGATTTGGCATTGGTACCTGGGCAGCTATGAAGGTGATGTTGCCATTCTCTGCTGATACTATTTAAAGAAACAGGACAAAATCAGATTAATGCAACCTAAAAATAAAGCTCACATATTAGTAGGGAAAGTTATTAAACACTTGCAGAGATTTTCCAGTAAGGTTATGGATTCTTTGTCACTTAGGTTTCAAAATATGCAGCTCAAACAAATACTTACCACAAAAACTGAAGATGACATTCTGTGGGCTGTAACATCTTTGCCCATGATGACTTCTGTCTATTATGGTTTTCATAACTATGAGTTAGTGCTGTCCCAGACTAAGGAAGATCTGCACCTGCTATATTTTTGTGGCTATCAGGATGAAGTTTAAAATTTTCTAATAAGAAGGGAGAGCAAAAAATGATGTCAAATCCCTGTACTTACACACAGAAGCCATTCAGCGTGTATGTGTATGTATGTCTGTTCCTCCTACAGCCAAGCTGGTTTTCCTGGACACATTCCCCTATCTGTGCTCCAGTTTGCTGTCTTTAGTCATGCTGATTTTGTTTGCGTGAAATGATCTGGATTAAAGATCCTCATAAAATGGATAAAGATGGGAATTGGTGGCTGGTAACCAGGGAGAATGGGAAGTTCTTATTGTGCTTTTGACTACCAGAAAATTGCATTGGATTGTACCTGTGTGTTTGCTCACCCTGCCTTGGGCTAAGCAATCCATCAATGGCCAAAGGTTTCATGAAAGCACAAATGTGTCTTATAAAAACTGACAGATGAACAGTGAACTTGAACAGTGTTACGGAGCAAGCATGTTTGGGAAGAGACTCTAGATGGCTGGAGTATAGATGTGCACAGACTAATGAAAAGTTATTAGAATGTCAAATTAAGTAATTACCTGGAAAAATTCCCATAGATGTGGTGCTGAGGGACATGGTTTAGTGATGACATGGCAGTTCTGGGTTAATGGTTGGGCTTGATTGATGATCTTAAAGGTCTCTTCCAACCAAAATGACTCTATGATCCTATGAATCCTATGATCCTATGAAAAGAAATAAAAAAAGAAAAGAAAAAAAAAAGAAAACATTTCTACAGCTCACAAGGCACAGAAAATAGATTTCAATTTTGAGTAGAAGGAAAAGTTAAAAGAAAGAAAAAAAAACAACAAATAGTGACTTTTTAAACTCCTGAAACTTCTTCAAATGTGTTAGATTCCTCCAGCGTTTCAGTCAAGCTTAAATCTTCTAATCCTTTCCCTCTGACAAAGTCTCAGAAAGTGTCTCTGCTTAGTGGATTTAAAACTGCTGATGTTAAGCTGAATGCTGTACATTTGCATAGAAATGTAGTTACAAAACAAATGCAAATTATTTCAGGGCTTTACAAAGTCTAGCATCAGGCCTCTTTCACTGCTTGACACAACCCAAAAGTTGTGGGAAGATAATCAACAGCTGTGTTGAACGAGAAAAACACCTTTCTCATAAAAATAGAACTGGTCTTTTCTTTCTGTAAATAAAATCCTAAGGATACAGCTTCCTCTAACCACAGTGTTATTAAATCTGAGGTTTGATGTCATAAACACTTGGTAGGACTGTTAATTTTATGAGGTAATTTTAAACTATTTTAGACTAGCATTTTAAGGATCTCTTTTAATGTATTGACCTAACATGAACCATTGAGGCACAAGTTTATATTATGCTGACTGTTTCCTGTTATCCTTTGGTAATTTTTGATGTGTAATATTTGTCCCAAGACATTTATTATGCCTAAAAGGCCATATCTCTTGATCATGCAGAACTAACACTGAGTGGACCAATTCTGGTCACCCTTTCTAACATGGGTCTGCAGTAGGAGGAAAAGATGTAGGCAATTTTGAAAGGATTTTATAATGCTTCTCGTTTGTGGCTGGTATATGCTGAAGTTGTTCACAGAGTGCAGCAACATGGATTGAGTTGAATGTTTTAATAAAGGGTTAAGTTCTAATGTATCCTTAAACTGAATACGAACGTGATTGTATAAATTAATTGAGGATTTAAACAATGTACATGCCACTCAGTCTGATTCAGGTCATGGTAGTCACTTTGGAATAAATATGTTCTCTAGATCATAATTAAAGGGTAAACTCTAGGTTGCATGCATGCATTTCTGTAAATCATGGGAATTAGAAAAAGGAAACTTTGAGGTCTTATGATCTATTCTATTGCCAATGCAGTTTTGTTTATTGCATTATACATATAAAACACTTTAGCAATATTTAAAAAAAAAAAAAAAAAGTAATTTTGGCAATAAATAATCAAGTAAAGAGTTATTTCTTATTTGTGTTATTTCATACACATCTTAGACTTTTATCTGATTCCTTGTTTTTCTGAAAAAAAGGAAGTGTGTTCTCCTGAGACAGGAGCTAACTGACAGAGCTTGACATTCAGGTTCCCAAGTGCACACACTCACATTCAGCTCTGGAACCCTGCACTTAGTGTTTCCTCTAAGTTGTAGCTGTATCCTCCTTACACTGTGCTTTGGCATCAGAAGCCCTGCTCTGTTGTTGCACATAGGGATTACACCTAAAAATGTTAGAAAACATGAATTTTCTTTTAGAGGTGTATTTCACCTCGTTGTCTGTATAGTGAGCCACACTGGCACTCTAAATCATGCTTGTGTTTTGGCATTGTAATGCCTAAACTGGAATCATCAAAACACAGAATTAGGATTTTGCCTTTAGTGAGTGTACACGTTTTCAGTAACTTTAAAAATATGTCCAGACCCCATCAAAACTACGACCTTTCTTCTGTTCAGGTTAAAATTGTTTCAAAGAATTGTATAAAATTGAAGCCTTGACCTGTTTGGATTCCTCTTCTAATAAAAGAACATCCAGAATCTACAAAGTTCTAGCTCTCGGGTGGTTTGTGTTGATGCTTTAACAAATAGAATGACGGTTCCTGGGAAAATTTATATAATTTAAAATCCTAAATAACCAAACTAATGTGGTACTTACATACTTGACTATGCAGTTTAAAATTTGATTACTCTTTAAGAGGTAACTTTCTTGTTCTTGTTTATAATGACAGCACCTTCTCAGTCTAAAGTAAGGAGATTTCAAGCTTATTTACATAGGAACAAAATGCATGGAAACTGCACTGTGAGACCTCACCTGGAGTATTGCATCCAGTTCTGGGCTCCCCAGCTCAAGAGAGACAGGGATCTGCTCGAGAGAGTC